>JAMKCH010003702.1:0-51626 GCA_023653785.1 Ophioderma brevispina
GAGGTCTCTAAAATCACAAGAAAGTGACTGCGGGTGATTAATAACACAATTAGGCCTATCATCCATCAAAATTTCAGGATTGAAAACATTAATTGAAGAATATTGAAATATAAAAAAGTCTGACCTTATTCCAAAAAGTGGAGAATCAACACCACTGTTTTTTAATTTTATAGTTAGTTAGTTAAACCAAAGTTTTAAATCCAGTTTTGTCCACGCTAAATGGGTAGTCAGATACACCTCACACTCAGCAATACTGCTGTGTGAGAATTTATTGGAGCAAAAGATAATTGACCGGATGCCCTTACTGACATCAATCCAGTTTTCGGCGGTGGGCCTAGCCTTTGGGCAACCACGCCCACCATGCAAGGCAGCATGTGCTGGATTGCCGCCATTAGCTCTCCAGAGCTGACGCCCTTGTAGGTAGATCTTCTTTTTTCATTCTTCCAGGGTATTTTGGTTTCTCTGATGTGCTGAGCGCCTTTCATGGCTGCCACAAAGCACCTTGAACATGTTTACATGGATATGTCGTGCGTTAAAAATAATCAAATTATTATTATTAAATTATTAATTATAATTATTATTATAGAAACCCAATATGGGTGACGGTTTAGCCGCCGACAACCCGGCCCTGGGACAGGTAGTACTGGTTACCAGGATACCAGGAGCAGGCCCTCAAAGGAAACCTGACGTGACCTGTATGAGATCATGTATGGGCCACAGGAACACACAGGACTGGCCCACATAAAAGCACTCAAATCAGTTTGTGGATTGCAGTCTGTATTGCTGTAATCTATTTAGATTCATTAATAGGCTTGCCAGTCATCGTCTGCACTTACCCTTGACTCCTGGTCTAACAGCGCCCTCCTGATGATAGTATCTAGAAACACTTCATGTGCTGCAATGATATGATCCAGATCTTCTGCAGCTGTGACTTTCTTCCATAGTTCTGCCCAGGAACACTCCATGACCTACATAACATACAATAGCAACTTAACTTCCAATATTGGCTTCATTGATGTATATACTAAGCTCAATTTTGTGAAAGCCACAAACGGTAATTCATTTTAAATTTGTTATGTCTGATTTTGCTCTTAAAAACACTATCAGTGATTTGTCAGAAAGAGTCAAAATATTTGAAATTTGCAGGAATAGCTTGAAAGTGAAGGATAAGGCTGTAGAATTCTCATCAGTTAACTTTTTCCAACTGAAGAATTGACAGAAAAGGAAGAAAACATCAGTGTTCAAAGATACGACTATCCATTCAGTTACGTGTTGTAGCAAGTGCCCGTACGGACAGTAATGACAAATATATCCGATTTTGTCCTTATTAGGTTGTTCTGACCTTATCATTTGCAGGATATGTTGGAACTGTTACTTGTTACAGACAGCCAAACAATCTGATTGTTGATGATTTTTTCCAAATTTCTGATTTAGGCAAATCACTGATAGTGGCTTTAATTAGGAGTGTGCATAAGATCAAATAATTATTATTAACATTCTGCATTTGGTGCTTGTTTCTGATTGCTGTTGCGGCGTTCTCCGAGGGGGGCAAAATTTTCCAAATTTGCCCGCCCCAAGATGGGGGAAAAATTTTTAGGTCCCTCCCAGTTGATTTGCCACCCCAATTAAGTCCGAACTTGACGAAAATGCGTGCTAGTGCACGAAAATGCAGAATTTTACTTCACTTTTGCCTAAATGTAGCTGAAAGTGGTCAAGATCCCCCCAAAAGAGGGAGAAAATGTGTAATTTTGGTACATATTTCCCACTGTTCGAGCCAGAGGGGCAACTTTCCCCCTCCATGCGCCCCCGTTCGGTTGACAGCAATGGTCCTATTGATAATAATGAGAGACTGGCACTTGCATGCCTTCCCACCAATGTAATCATGAGAAACAAACTTGCAGTAGTATGGTAGAAGAATAATGCATATTGCAAGATCCTATTCATTACTCTGCTAATATGATGGGTTAACCATTAGAATGGAATTTTTCGTGCTATCTTGGGAAGGGGAATGAAAATGCAGTTGCTTCTAATGGTACATTTTGATGTTAGGAGAAATCATTATGTGACATTGCAAACAAGGTCTAAGTGCATAGCTGCATGTGATACATCTGGTGCTACATGATTTAGGACTTACTGCAATTATCTTACCTTGAGTAAGTGGCTATTGAAATGGTTTTCCAGGCGACATGAATCGCCAGAAGAACCATTCAAAAGCCAATGACCCAAAGACTTGGGCATAATAGTGTTGATAGGCATTTTCTGAACAAATGGCAGCTATTGCAATTATGACCTTTTTGCACTAACATGACAATGTATATTGGGTGCTCAACTGTGTTGCAATTCTGCGGTTGGGCAGTCAAAAGAACACCAATACATAATTTTTCCAAAGTAGATCAAATTTCACATTTTATTGCGGCACAAATACTAAGTTAGTGTAAGGTCAGTTTAAGGTAAGTTGAGGAAAAGGCTATATGATCACAAAATTCCCATTAGGGAGTTACAGCAAAGACAAGCACCAAATTCAACACCCTGCGTAATATGTAAATCAGTCCCATATGTGCAAAAAGGCTTCGAGCGTGGCTTGCATAACTTTGCTGTATTACACGGCCCGGGATTTCTTACTCACGTGGTAGCCTGTACGGCAGTTACACCATGTCTACCGCGGCAGCTATGCACAGTACAAACTGGGCTAATTGAAGAGGCGGTAGCTGCAGATAGGGCTTACTAAAAGTAAACGTTATTAGGTATACAGTAATGTGGCTACTCTGCTTTGCCTACCCCAATGGCTACCCAGGAGTTGCCCATTAGGTGGAGGAGAAGGTGGAGGAGAAGATAGTAAAGGAGTAGACATACAGCTACCACGTAGCTACCCCGCGGTTACCACGACGCCATTTAGAGAGTGGATATGAAAAGTTCATGAAATGAGGGCGCTATACACTTGGGCTCCGGTTAGCGTTTTTTGAAACCGGTTTTTTAGGAAAAATCATTACGACATGCAAATCGGGAATCATCAAAACCCCCATATTATCGCACTGGTAATAAAAAATGCCAATTATATGGCCCAAAAATATCAAAAAACCAAAATTGGCCATGAAAAATACCACGCCGCGCTGAGAGCGGTTGTAAACCACGTAGCTACTCCACGGCAGGGCAGGAAGACGGCTGCTGTGTGTACACTACCTGTCTATGCCACAAAATATCACCGGAATCCTGGCCGGCGAGGGGTGCGAGAGTGTTACGTCTGGGGGTAGGTAATCCAGTATAATCGGTGGGTAGCTGTGTCGGTAACTACCATGAAGGGAAATTGGCCGTGTAGTTGATAGAATTATGCTTATCAAATTCAGCATGTCGTACTAATTGACGGATTCTGCAGGGTTGCACATGATATTTAGTTTACATAACGGAAAACAGGACAACTGGCCTCAAAAATTTGATTGTAGTTGAATGCATCTGCGTGCACAAAATGTATCAGCTGTGCGGCTAGGATATGACATTGATGTTGTAACACGGGGTGACAACTTGGTGAAGAAAAGAAATGAGTAGAAAGTATTATGACAGGAGGTCCTTAAGTTAAAGGAATCAACCAAATTGATGAAAATCCTATAGGGCTGGTTTTGAAAAAATTCATCTTGTTAAAGTCACTGAAATGAAAGGGGAATTAACTGCAGATAACAATACAATTCCATCTCATAACTAGTTGAAACAAGCAGGAACAAGCAAATAGCAGCAACATATTAAAGCTATAAGCAGCTATAAAATAAACAAGTAACGTGAACAAACCAATAGAACACTTGAGGGCACTCAAGTGAGTATTAGCTGTTTATCAAGTGGTTTTGCGTGTTCCTTTTTGTTTGAAGCTGCTATATAAGCGTGGTTCTGGTTGATGTTAGCTTTTCATTGGAATAAGTTTTATTGTTCTTAGTGATGTTAATTCCCATTTCAACCAGAGGTATTAGAGGACAAAGACATTTTGTAAATCAAGCAATTTTATGCTTACAGAACATGCTTTCTTGTTACAAGCTCACCACCCCCAATAAAAACCTGTAAGTACTGAGCTCAATGCAGCATTTCAAAGTTATATAGAACGTAGTTGAGCTAGACTTCCTTCCTTTTTGGCCTGTTCTTGAAGAAACAAAAAAAAGACGCGGTCGCAGAGCTTCCATTGCACATTTGCATTGCCTGCCCCACCCACCCAAAAATAAAAATTTTACTTTTTGTGGGTAAAAGTTATTTACAAATGTTGCCAAGAAAATCCACAAGATGAGCATTGCAAATCGAGCGTTGACTAACAGAAGGCCGTAACTCACCCATGCACTTTTTGAGATTTTGGTACTCCAAAAATCT
Source organism: Ophioderma brevispina (assembly GCA_023653785.1). Classification (NCBI taxonomy): domain Eukaryota; kingdom Metazoa; phylum Echinodermata; class Ophiuroidea; order Amphilepidida; family Ophiodermatidae; genus Ophioderma; species Ophioderma brevispina. The sequence goes on from JAMKCH010003702.1 coordinate 4,345, forward strand.
GTATCACCCATATATTCAATTCCACTTCTCGTTGTAGATAAAGCAGAATTTCACTTGACCACAATTCTGGATTTAATCTGTATGTGAGCTATTGATTAAATTCAGAATACCGCTCTCCTCCATGGTTCACTTGGAATTGGGCAAATGAATCATGAAATCATCCTGTCCTAGGGAGGGGACGTTAAGCCGTCGGTCCCGTGTACATAGAGTCACAACTGTACATGTACATCGCAAGTCAGTGTCGAATAAGAGTAGGGTGTAAACCCCTGACTGTTCCCAATCCGCCCCAGTCTCAAAAGCGGGCCATGTTAGGGGCGTCCATACACGCGGCCCCAGATCAGCTTACTCAGTCGAATAAATCCTGACACAACCACAAACCAATACTAATGACTTGTGGACACGCTAAGAAGAAGAACTTGACCACATCTCAATGGAGCACCATACAGTTATCAACAGAAAGTTCCAACTTTGAGTTAGCATTTTTTTTGAGTTAGGACCTATTAGTCAACCCTCAAAATTACCTTTGTTAGCTGTCTTTTCTACAGCTTTCCACATCACTATCACAGTATTTCACTCAAGACAATTAAAGGTGCGTGTTCCGATCGTCTTTGGAACCCCCCAGATTTAACCGGAAGTAGTATCGATTTTGATATCAGATGAAAGGGCGTATTTTTCGCATTGTCGTCCTGAAATTTGAGCCCTCAAATCCATTTCATTCCAAGATATAAACAAAAAATACATCGGTCCTCGGACCGCTTGTGTCGCCTGCCATCGCGGTTAGTGAATAATAGGCCTAACATGACCTTTGATATGTGACCTTTGATATGTGACCTTTGACCTTGATATGTGACCTTTGACCTCATCAACAAATGAGGGATCCCATGTTGCACCTATGATTCAAGTTTGGTTCCAATTGAACTTCAACTTTTCAAATGAGGGCAATTTACATTTTCAGCCTATTTTACAACTTGACCTCACATGACCTTTGACCTTGGCATGTGACCTTTGACCTCATCAAAAAGTGGGAGATGCCATGTTGCACCTGTGACCCAAGTTTGGTTTAAATCCATCAAAGTATGAGAATATTACAGGCAAATGTTAACCCTTTTTCACAACAGACATCAACAACAACAGACAACAACAGACATCAACAACAGACTACAACAACAGTGGACAAAGTGATCCCTATGTGTCTTCCTGCCTTAGAGCAGGCGACACAAAAACCGCCGTTTTAGTGGTTAACCATCAATATTAGCACAGCATTGAATAGGGCTTTGCAACATGCATTATTGCGTCTACCATCAAAACCGCAAGTTTGTTTACCACAGTACTTGATGAGGCGTATGTGCAAGTGCCAGGCTCTCATATCGAGTAGAGAACACAATACACATAAATCGGAACAAGCACCTTTAATCTTATGTCACCAAAAAGGCTCAATTCTAATCTTCCACTTTAAGCAATGCTTACTTTGCATACAGACCAGACACAAATGGGATGGAATCTCACATCAGATTTTAAATTCCTCTTTTTGTTCTGGGCCTTTAGACACACTGTTTTAGCATTATCTTTTATGTTTGGGTTTGCAAATAAAAGTTGGGATAAGTTTTCTTCTTAAGGACCGCAAAGGAGCCAATTGAAAGCCCATTGAAAATGTCTACTTCTTAAGGTGCTCAATACCCAATTTTTTAAGTCAATGGACCACCTTATTTTTCACTCTCTCAATTTCTGACAAGTATAGGAACCAAAAGATCTGTTTTTTTAAAGTGACAGGAGGAGATTTTTTTAGAATACAAATTTCTCTCAAATTGCACTTGATTGGTTGTAGACCATCTACTGAGAACAATTTGAAGGTTTACTGGACAAACAAGCACGAAAGAAAACCGCAAACGGTGGTTTGAACTTGCCAGCTATCAGTCATCCCTATAGAAAACCATGCTTTGATTTTCTGTTGTGCACAACAGAAAACACTAAATTATCTTATTGCATAAAGACGGCGTATTCGGCTTATTCACTTCAGGTGTGATCTAATATAAGCATTCCTAATATGCAAAAAACATGGTTTTTAAAAAAAAAAATTGAGGACGTTTCTCTCTGGAAATGTCCTCATGCCTCTTTAACTAGACTTATTGTATTAGAAGTGAAGCTGTAACTTATGAGACTGACTTTTGCAGATAAGTCGACAAAAATAAAAAACCCTGTTTTTTCAGTTTTGCAGAATTTTTTTTTTAGTTTTTCCAAAAATCATGTAAAATCAGCCTGTTTTTAGCCTAAATTTATCAATTTTGTTTTTTTTTTTAAAAACAATTTGTTGGTAAAAATGTTTCATTTTTCTCTTGATTTTTCAGATTTTGGGGCTATTTTAGGCCAATTTTGACAGAAAAAAAAATTCGCCCGACCGACCCTACTCTTAAGGTCCGGTCGCCCGTAAAACAGGGTTTTCTTTTTTCGTCGCCTAAAGAGCATTCACTTGCAAACAGCCAAACCGCTGGTCTTCTTTGCAGGCTGTACATATTCTTAATATAATACAACCTTCACTATGAGACACAGTATTCTCATCCACCAAGGACACAGTTCAGTGGGTTATACTTGTACATACATTGACTTGAAATGGCCATGTGTGATCTGGGTATCATATATCATACCCCCAAACCAGGGATGTTTATTTTCTCAATACACTGGTGAATGTAAGCTACTGAACTTAGCCATGGTAATTGAGACTTTCTTAACTCATTGTGCTTACCTAATATGGCTTTCAATGTCCTTGCATTGGCCATTTGCCCACGCCAGACTTGATTCAGCACATAGTCCATGCGCTTAGCTCGCCACAAGAAGTTAAACACTCTCAGGTATAAGAGCTTACACTGTGGGGTAAAGACAGTACTGATGGGGCCGTCTACATGGTAGTCTAAGCTGAACACATCCCAACCGGTATCACCTGGAGATATCTGAGAACATGTAAAATAGACCTTTTCAAAACGAAGTTCATTAACCCTAACACGTCATCGGGGTTTTCCCCGAATATCGTCCGAGAATCAATGAGAATCATTTTTTTTTAAAATTTTTGACGTACGAGAATCGAATCAATGAGAAACAAATTTTGCTTTTCATTGATTCTCAAAATTTTGCTTTTCATTGATTCTCAGACGTTTTCTCGGCAGCGGAGTAAGTGGCATAAAGTCATTAGCGGCCGAGAATCGATGAGAACCAAGGCACCTTCTGCGGGGAAACGGTCCGAGATGCAATGGGAATCATTCATCTCCTGCAGGGAAACGGTCCGAGATGCAATGAGAATCATTCACCTCCTGCGGGGAAACGGTCCGAGGTGCAATGAGAATCATTTTCGCGTAAGCAAATAGTTGTAACAGTCCGAGAAGCAATGAGAATCAATTGCCGACCGGTTTTGACAGGTAATTGATTCAATGCTTCAGGACGGGTTAGAGTTTAAAAGTGGCGTAAAGTCGTTAGCGGCCGAGAATCAACGAGAATCACTCACCTTCTGCAGGGAAACGGTCCGAGATGCAATGAGAATCATTCATCTCCTGCAGGGAAACGGTCCGAGATGCAATGAGAATCATTCACCTCCTGCGGGGAAACGGTCCGAGGTGCAATAAGAGTCATTTTCGCGAAAGCAAATAGTTGTTAAAGTCTGAGAAGCAATGAGAATCAATTGCCGGCCGGTTATGACGGGTAATTGCATCTCATTGATTCTCGTGCGGGTTAGGGTTTAATAAACATGATGACCCTGAATTGCACCCTAACCTTTCATCACCTGCAGCTGTTGGATGTAGCACTTAGTCATATTTCTACTTTTTCAGTGCTATTGTTTTCTTCTCTCTTTTGTCAATTCTTCATTTGAAAATATACCTTATGAGAATTATGCAGATTTCCTTCACTTTTACTCTACTCTTGCAAACTTCAAATATTCCTACAGTTTGGCATGGATCACTGATATTTCCTCTAATTGTATCATCCCTGATAATTATATTGGTGGTAAATTTAAATCAAATCATTAAACAATGATGCATTAAAGACACTATCAGTGATCCAACTAAAAGTGTCCAAATATTTGAAATTTGCAGAAATATCTTAAAAATGAAGGATACGTCTGTTGAATTCATACATTATCCTATCCAACTGAAAAATTGACAAGAAAGGAAGAAAACAGCAGTGTTCAAAGATCTGAATCTCCATCCAATTACGTGTTGTATAGTCGCTGTCACTATTTCTTTTCCTTGCGTAGAGTTGCTGCATGTAACAGGTATCTATGTATTTCCCTTGCCAGTTGTCATGGTTCTGTCTGGCGGGAATGCGGGCGTAGTCTTGATGCAGAGAAAAGGAATTATGACTGAGAATTTTATAAGTGTCCGTACGGACAGTAATGACTAAAATATCCGATTCTTGTATTTTTTAGGTTGCTTTTGGGGCTCTTCATATTTGAAGTACTTCTCTTGTTACAGGACACGCATGTGAAGTTTGTTTTGATTAGCAAATCATGATGGGCTTAATTCCCGTGTTTTTTGTGTTTGGGAAGGGTGTTTCTAGGTGAAACATGCGCACTCTACTCTCAAGCAGACATGTGGTCCAAATGCCGAGTACCTGCTTTCCCAAAGTTCTTGATAACAAGTGATCATTTGTACAAAAATGTTATCTGAAATGTTTTAAATATAGTCTAGCAGATTTCATGGGTTCCCATGCACCCCCCTTATAGTAGGGTCGAATGAGAATCACATTCTAGAAAGTTTGGGGAAGAAGTGTGAAGATGTTTTTGTATAGTTTGAAGGGGTGCTGAATCAGAATTTTTGGGGTCAAACCTTGCGGGAAATGTGGGGAACTTTGGAACATATAGGGGGTAAAATTTGTAAAGGGGTAAATTGGAAAATCAGGTACAAATTGTGTTAAATGTACACGATGTATTGTCTCATTATATGGATAAAAAAAGTATAGTTTGTATAGGTTCCGACTTGTTATGCAGGAGTCAATTTGAAGCGTGGACCCACCCTCCTCACGTGATCACCTTTCTTCACCTGGTCCAATTATTTATCACGTCAGGATGTCACTACTACTTCCACTGCTTTACAAAAAACAAAGTCACGGTATCACTATTTCTGCCACATTCGTAGTCCAGGCTTCACCCTTTGATTTATTTCCAAGGTGCGCTTCACTTTTGTCAATTTTGGCAGATATGAAGCTTTCCCACCGTCACCATAATGAAAAATACATAGGTCAGTTCAATACTGTCATCATACTTGCCATCAGTGGCGGCACCAGACCTCTTTTTCTGGGGGGGAAAACGGGGGGCAAAGTGAAATCTTGGGGGGAGGGGGCAAAAGTGAAATGCTGGGGGGGGGGCAAAATATGAAAAATTTTGGACCATTTTTCACCAATTTCAGGCCCAAAATGTCGTGATTTTTGGCCCCAAATAACTGAATTTTGCCGACATCCTTCATTTGTCTGTCGACCAGGGGGGCAAACTGGGGCGGCAAGAAAAAAAATTGGGGGGCAATGCCACCCCACATGCCCCCCCTGGTGCGCGCCATGCTTGCCATTGCATAGTTTAAGCGTCACCACTGTTCACCTTCAATATTAGCTTTGATGTATTTCAAGCTTCGTCTTTCACAATCCTACTTCACCAATGTTCATTTTATTACAAGCCATGACTACAATTATGATCACATTCTGAAGTCCACACCTCTTACAAAAACAAACAAGTCAATCAGGTTTCAAAGATGCAGCAACAATATTATATTTTGTTTAATCCAATGTTCCTCAGATACCATTTTGTTGTTATAGCAATAAAAAACAAAGATTATAATATGTATACAAACCCTGTTTTAACTACAACTGTTACTCTTGTTTAACTGTTAAAAACACTATCTCATGTTAAAATGTTCCTTGTCCAGAAAGCCAGGTTGCATTGTTAGCTTGACATGGTGTTTATAATAAAGTCACTAAAAATGATAATGTTGCAGCTTGAGCATCATTTTGAGGACAATACCCATGGATTAAATTTATGTTGGTACAAATACATGCTTAATACATTGTGTAACTCTTACAATGTCAAAAACACTGTTTTGGCCGTGTTTACAATAGCTTTTAAGGATTTTTCCAAGAGTGATTTCACTCTGGGGTCAAAATTTCCAAGAGTTGAAACACAATTTCCCAAGAGTGGAAAAACTACATCTAAAGATTTGTGCGTTTGGATTGTGCGTGTGGGTGTGGGAGTGTGTATGTATATATATGTGTGTGTGTAGGTGTGTGTGTCTGGATATTTCCAAGAGACAAGAGTGAAAAAAAATGACATCCAAAAGTAATTTTTGCGTTGCATTGTGGGGGTGGGTGGGCGCGCATGGATGTTTGTATGTAGGTATATTGTATGTGTGTCTGTGTGATGTGGGTGGAGGTCTGTATATATGTGTGTATGTATATATGTGTATGTGCAGATGCACACATCAAGACTTACTGATAGTTTCAATTGAATTGTATCTCTTTTTGGCACAAGTGTATTCTCCATAGGCTTGAAGTATAGGGTATAGATGAAACAAAAAAAACAGTATTCCAACAATGCTCATGAGATTAATATGGTTAACATTTAGATATTTTGCAAAGCATATAAATAATATTTTATGGGAAAGGGTTTTACTAAGTGTAAGGGTGGAAAGTATCGCCGTTCACGGGGAATATCGCCAATACTACGTGGGTAATCTCCCGGGGTAATCGGATGTCCTGACGGTTGAAATAAAAATTTACTTTATTGATGTAACTATCGCCTGAAACACCAAAACGGAGGCTATGATTAAAGACACTAATCAGTGATTTACTAATCAGCAAACAAAACAAAAAATATCAAAGATCGTTTTGGCATGTCTGCAACGAGTTAAAAGGTATCCTAACAGCCCTGCAAATGATCAAGACCAGAAGCAAACCTAATAAGCACAAATCTGATAGTTTGAGTCATTACTGTCGAACGGACACTTACTAAACAGTAATTGAATGGAAGATTTATATCTTGAACCCTTTGCCGTTTTATTCATTTTCTTTAAATTCTTCAGTTGGAAAAAAAGTAACTTATGGGAATTCTATAGACTATCCTACACTTTTCAGCGATTCCTGACCAAGTTGAAATATTTAGATATTTTGGGAACATCATGATAGTCGTCTTTTAAGTCATTGGGTCCTAAAAATGATGAGCTAATGACCAAGATTTACCTTGATGTTGCTGAAACGGGTATGTTATTCCTTTACGAGGGCCTACAATAAGGTTGTGTGATTACAATTATGCTTTTCCCGAAGCGTTCTATTTTTCCCGGAAGCCGTTTATTTCGTCAGGGTTGTTGCAAAGGTGATTCCAGTACTTCATTCGTTCTAAATACCATTTCTCTGGTTGATTAAAATCAACATTGGCACTGAATGTAGCCGGGAAAAATCATTAAATGCTGTCAAAAAACTTCCCAATCATAAATTTGAAGCTAAAACCACGAACATCGGATCAATAAGAAGGGGTCTTCAAGGATCAATCGGCAAACACAAGAACGATCGAAGTGCGGTCGGTAGAGCGGCACACATAAAGCATATACGTCTCGATGATTGACGGTTGGACTCAAGCTCCAGTTGTTCACAACAAAGCTCGGGTCAAGAGCAGGGAAGATGACAAGGGGGGAGAAGGGGGGGAAGGGAAAAAAAAATTAATTTTTTTTTTTTGGCAAATTATAACACCAAAGTGTACGCAACTATTAAGTTAAAAACGAAAAATACATAAAATATACGAAGAATAAATAATCATCATCAATGTTTTTAGTAAGGAGTTAAATCTGGAAGACAAGTATCGAGAAAAAAACTCAAAAGGCAAGGGGATGGGAACCCTTGACGAGCGAAGGGGAAACCCGTCGACTAGACGGCCATTAGCCCATGTGGTTGGTCAAGTTATTTCATTTCAGTTCGGAGTCGGATTTTGTAAATGGAGGGGAAAATAATTTATGGCGTCTCTAATTGCACCCGATCTTTGCTGATAGGAATATAGGTTATCATTTCAACCGCAATTCAAAATCGACTAATATTTATTCCATGTCATATTTGTGTGTTTTATGTATTTTCACCGGTTACTCTTTTGATTGTCCTTGCTTTGTGTTGCCGCCGACTAAGGCGGCGTGATGGAAGGGATGGTCCTTAGTACTTTAAAATTACAACCGGTTTTTAATTTATTACTTTCTTGATTGAGACGGGCATTTTGTTATTTATTTTTCATCTTATCTGATGTAGGGGCCTACACTATAGTTCATACCGGTTGTTTTAAGTTTTAAAGGTCTATTCTCCATTGGAAATAAAATTGAGAAAGTCCATTAACGTAACAGCCAATGGTTAGTTCAGGCAATCAGCTGATCGCAATTCAATTATTTATCACATCGATTGTTGAAGTAAAGTGTACAAGAACAGTGAGGTAGGGAAATAAAGCTAAACGTTGATCAGTACATGATCTGGAGTATCTCAAGATTTCATTTACTCTTTCATATACAAACCCATTTATAGGTGTACCTACTTCAAACCTGTTAGAAGCGTGGTAAGTGGATACCCCCGTGCGTGCCAAAACAATTATTGATTTTGATAACAATAACTACACCAAATTGTTCTTAGTTTCATAAGTGAGTGTGCCGACTCTCTGTGTCGGTGATCGCCGGACGGCGGTGATTATTCATGGTGCTTTGTGGGATTGTGAGGAAATGCACGATTTAGACATGTTTTCGGCCGACATACGGGTAATGGTAGTCGGACGTCTTATCACCAGGAATCACCAAATCACACGTCAAAGATCACCCCTTTCAAAACCCTATAGGTAAATGCTTCACCAATGAAAATTAAAAGAACGCCAGGACATCACTATAGCAAGAAATATATTGACCTGAAGCTCGACGTCGAGTCGGCGTCGATATTTGGCGACACGAAGGAGGGGGGGTTACACGCTTTCAAATTGACGAATGCATTCGTTACTCGGCTACAGCCCTGTAAGGTTCAAGGGTCATTCTGGGGCAAAAACTATCCAATGTTCAGATTTTTGTTGAATCCGGTGTCAAATTATTGCCCTGGCCATACTGAATGAAGAAAAATGAATTCAATTCTTTGGGGGACAATTCTGTATACAATTTGAGTCAAGTTTTGTGACCCCTAGCCCCTGTAGATCCTGTCACATTTTGCCCACTAAGTACGAAAACCAAATGCCAAAATTTGTAATCATAAGGCAGAGCAATAATTTGCAACCAGTTTCAACGAAATCGGAACACTGGCGGTAAGGTTTACCCAGGATGACCTTGAACCTTAAAGGGCTGTACCTGTTTAACTAAAGGTCGGAAACCTGGACAAACTATACCTTTTTTTAATCCTTATAATGAGACAAATACATGGTGTAAATTAAAACAAAATTGACTTATTTCAAATTTAACCCTGTACAAATTTTACCCCTTATTTACAAGTTCCCCACATTCCCAGAGGTTGGACCCAAAAAAATTCTGATTTCAGCACCCTTCAAACAACTATACTAAAAACATATTCAAACCTTCTTCCCCAAACTTCTAGAATGGGGATTCGGATTATAAACCATACTATTAAAACTAAATTTATAAAGGATTTGTAGAATCTTACGACATATACTTAAAGAATTTTGATTGTTACCAAAATTAAATATTGTCCCACGGGGTCGTTTGCGGCCCATCTTGGATTAAGAGGGATTAATCGTACAAAGTGGTTAATTTCGTTTGAAAAGTATCTCAAATGATTCGTCTCACCAAAAGGAATCAGAAAATATAAAGTTTTGGTATATCTGTGATGTTCGGTTACAGAGACATGGGTGAAAAGGTGATAAAGGTCATTGAACTTTTTATTGGTCATTGTACAGGGGGCCAAATTTTAAAATGAATGGATCTCGTGCAAATTTGGTATCAAATTGTAGACTATGGGCATGAGCAATCCAGAACACGTATAGTTTGCTTACTGTCTAGGATGTTTAGTTAGGTGGAAATGAGGGCGTAAAGTTACCTGGTTATCAAATTTGTAGTTGGTTTGTATGGGATTTAGGGACTTAATCCCTCTTTTCCTAACCGATGAACCAAAATGGAAAATGGTGAAATTGTGAAAACTGTACATTTCCAGATTGCTCGCTCATGCTCATACCAACAATGTGACACCAATTTTGTCAAGATTGAAGCATTTTGAAAATTTGGGCCACATGTTACAAGGGACCAAATCAAAAGGTTCAATGACCTTTATAACATTTTCAGCCCTATCTCTTGTAACTGAAAAATCACAGATATGTCCAACTTTATATTTCTGATTCCTTATGATGGCACGAATCATTTGAGATATTTTTCAACTAAATTGAACCACTTTGAGAGTTAACACTATTAATCCAAGAGGGCCGCCCAAACGTGAACCCGTGGGACAAATTGATTTGGTAAAACATAGAATTTTTAAGTAGATGTCGTAGAGTTCTAAAAATCGGTGTTAGAATTTAGTTAAGGGGGGTGCATGGGAACCGATATAATCTGCTAGACTAATACTGCGTAGTCGACATCTAGTTGTTGAGTATGTCAGTGCGTCATACTGAGCATTGGTTGCTCTTATTGCAGTCTCCAATACAACATGTCAAGTTATGTAGATATAGGCTTACTGGTGACTTAGCAAGGTCACTCCTATCAATAAATCAAATCAATTAAGTGATCAATAAATCCCACGATCAAAGCTCAAACGAGCCTTAATGAAACGCTTGAAAAAACATTTGCTATGTTATTTGAAAAAAACATTTTGCATAATTATGCCAATGTGGGTGTTCAAATTCCTTTCTGGCACACGGTAATATGTCCATTTTGGGCATAGCAGTATTAATATATAGTGTTTACCGAACACGTGTCGTCTGCCATCGCGTTTCGTTAATGGGACAAAGTTCGCATGAGGTCACAAAACATGGGACACTAACCCAAGGACCAATGGTAATGCAAGGTCATGAAAATTGATGCATAATTAGCGTGGATTACACCAAGCAATGTTGTTAATTCAAGATCATTTTGAGCCATTGATCTCTAAATGCCTTTAGGGTGACCTTTGACCCCCCCCTCTTGAAACGGGATATTTGAGGGGAACTAGTAAAGCATTACATCCAAGTGCAATGAAAATGGTACATGGAAACAGTGGGCAAATTCTGTTTAGCGTAACATTGTTGCCAGAGCAATCCCTATGTGCCCCCTGCTTTGCAAACGACGCAATAAAACCCGCGTTTAAAACGAATTAAAGAGGTCTTTTTAGTAAAGAACAGAGCAGACTACATCTCCTATTATACTGTCGTATGGAAAAACTTAACATGCTTGGCCCTACCTGGGAGTTATGGTCACTCGAGTGGCATAATTTATCCATTTTCCCCAATAAGTTCACAATTATGGAGTTTTCGGACTATATTCAAAATCAGTGTGAAAAATGCATTCAAATTAAAGGCTGACTCAGAGATTTTCCGAGGAGTGCGCCCTCAATTTTCAAATAAATTATGTTTTTTGCATATACTTAATGCTTGTCCATATACTAAACACTGTGTGAAATAGCTAAGCTCAAATCGAAATCCTTCATATAGAAAATCGCAACTTTGTTATAAATTTCCGGATCCGGAAATTTAGTTATACACAGTATCCTATGGAACTATAGTAGATTCAACCCATCGTGTCACCGCAGGAAAAGTTTTGGACAGCGTCCATTAGTTGGGAGAGGAGGCAGAATATGTGGCTGGATTCACCCGCTTCATGAACGAACTAAGATAATCTCGCCTTTCATGTATTCAGAAGGAGTACAAAGACCTTTGTGTTCCCTCGTATCCAAAACACGGCTGCTCAAGCCTCAAAAGTCAGTAACATTCAACTAACTTGTTACATTGAATACTATTAAAGCAAATACGATTAGTCAGAATGTTTGAGAGTTGACTTGAATGATTTCATTAAGAACATAATTGATTTTTCTCTGCTAGCAGACTTCATGTTTCAATAGATTTAGGGTGACATTTTACTTTCCATCCAATGCACATCCCCTCATTCATTGCCAGTACCTTCGGAAAAATACTAGAGGTGACACGATGGGTTGAATCTACTATAACTGTATACTACACATAAATGTTTACTGCATGGAAACGAAAAATTCGATGCATCTCAAACTTTGGATTTGGGCATTTTAGGTGACTATCTTTAGTTCTAGTGGACTATTTTCAATAAATACACAAAAAATATACTTAAAAAATCTCCGACTCAGCCTTTAATACAAACAAGCCTGGTCTTAGGTCAGTGGTTTTTAGATGGCTTCCTAAATGAGCACAGGTCATTTGGGAAGCCATCTAAAAACCAGATTATAGTGCGTTTAGCTTCCTCGAGTCAGTGTTGTCAGTGTGTTATGCAGTGGTCGCGGCATTGATGGGCGTTGATTCAAAGCGCTGGCATACACACGCGCGCAGATAAAGGTGGTGCAAAAATGCACAATGCAAAACATCTGTCTGAATGCGTTGACGTCACTGATTAGAAGAAGATAAATGGACTATAATGGGTTATAGACTTTACAGAATCTACCGGGATTGAAATGGTTAATATGCAAGAGTTTAAAGTTAGCTTGTAATTCATTAACCGAGGTTACTACCTTTCTTACATTATCTCTGATTAGCTCACTACATGATACAGCATGATATAACTTCTGAGTAACAAAATAGACATTCTATATATCTATACAATCCTTTAAGCTTTTCTTACTGTCTCTATTGACTAAATACATCATATAACCCTATGTATAAGCATAAAATTGGCCTGTAGACCATAACATAACTTTATTTTCTATCACAATCATACATCGGTATAAACATATACATACATGATAAATAATGTAATTGAATACATGAATATAATGTGGAGATTACTGAAAAGTCAGCAAATATGGCACTGGTCAAGTCCCAGACTCATTTTCCATTTGTTTATAATTTGAAATGAGTGCTTTTTTGTAATTAAGCTTAAAAGAATGAGATTTGTTTGAGTGTGTTTGACATTGGATGGAATGTTGTTCCATTGTTTCCAACCTAGATAAGATATGGATTTTACCACTAAATTTCAGTTTAGTCTGAATCATGTCTTGTAGAATAAGTGTGGTTTTTGGCATTTGTTACAAACCTGTATAAATGTGAGGCAACAAGTTGTTGCTGAATTTGTACATGAATGTTCCAATCTTATGTTTATACCAATCCATTATTTTAGTTGATTGTAATTTTGAAAAATACGGATTGGATGTTCTTCTGTAATCACTATTGCTCACTGGCTCTTAGTCACTCTTTTGCAGAATGTGAGTTTCTCCATTTCAGCATTGCATGCCACTTTGCTTCCATGCAGTGATAGCATATGTAATGTGTGAGAGAAAGTGTGTTATAGAGACTAAGAAGGTTGCAGTTTTCAGGAAGAAAGTGGTTTTTACTTTATATATAATACCATCACTACTTGAACATTCTTCCCTAAATCCTCAATGTGATTTTTTCAGGTAAGGTTTTGGTCAATAGTGACTCCTAAAAATTTAAAAGCATTAACTTGATTTATTTTTGTATCATCGATAGGATTATTCCAATGGTTATTGAGTTTATTTGTTTTATTATGCGTGCCAAAGAGCATGTAGTTAGTTTTTTTAGATTTAGTGCGAATTTCTTTTGACTTGAACATGTGTTTAGTTTACTATACCATTATTCATTCATTGTATTTATTTTGATTATACATTATGTATGTAATGCACTGGTATCATCTGCATAAATATAATGACAAATCGTGAGCAGCATTTGGAACATCATTAATAGCAAGATAAATCCCAAGGGTCCAAATAGAGCCTTGGGGCATACAGTGTCCAATATGTTTTGTTGAAGATTTGTGGCTATTGTAGTCAACAAACTGTGTTCTTTTTGTAGGTAATTTTTTTGAACTAATCCAAGACAATACCTCATGAAGCCATATTGATCATTTTAGTTTAAAGATATCATGATCCTATGGTATCACAATGCCTTGAAAGTCCCAAAATCCCAGCAGTTTATTTGATTTTATTCTAAGCTTGAGTAATTTTGTGCACAAGCTTTGTTTTACCCTACTTGTTGCGTGCTTTAGGACGTAACCAAATTTGGTTTTCAAGCAAAGAAAGAGTATGTTGTGCTTGTCTATACATGAGATGCATCTTGTTAAAACAACGCTCTAAAATTTTTGAAAATCTAGGAAGAACAAGAAATTGGCCTGTAGTTTGTGAAATTATTTTTACTATCTTTTTTATGAATTGGAATAACTTGCTTTTTTAAGTTGATCAGGTACTATGCCTGTTTGTCAGTGACATGTTGTATATGATGGTTAGGGATTGCTTAATTCGCAGGCAACTTTTTTAATTATTATTGCTGAATACCATCCTGGCCTGGCATTTTTTTTTAGCATTTTAAATTATTGATACTTTAATTACTTCAATCCTCTTGTGATCGGAGTAAGACATTGTACTATCAAGGGATTAGTGAGATAAGTTGAAAAGTTGTATTGTATTTGTATTTGTTTAACCTGATTTGGCCTATATATGAAGAAGTCATTAAAATCTTCTGGAATTTGTTTAGGATCATGATAATTTGATCATTTAAGCTAAACTTGTATGAACAAGATCTACTAGGTTTTTTTATTAATTATATTATTTAGTATTTTTCCAGGTGTTTTTCATATTTTTCTTTTCCTTTATCTAATTTGATTTACAAAATAGTGCTTTTTTAGCACCCTTAAGAGCTTATTAACTTTGTTATTTATTGTCTTATATTTTAGTTCTATTTGTAAAGTTCTATTCTTTAATATTTGGTTGTAATCCTACTTTTTTTTATTTTATTAATTAAATCTTTGGTTCGCCATGGCGATCTTGGTTTAGACTTTAGATTTTTTTATTTTCTAGTAAGTGGTGTGTGTTTGTCAAGTAAGAAATTAAACATTTCCTATAAAGTTATTATAAGCATTGTTAACATCATCATATTTAAGCATATTATCCCAATTAATTTCAGACATTGCATTTTTAGTGCATGATATTATTAATTTGAGAACTCTCTAGTTAGTTTAAGTTTTTTGTTTTTATTAGAGTCTAGCTTGATTGTCCCACGTTAAGTGAAGTTTTGGAAGTGGTCACGATATGTCGACTATAAGCCATGCCCCTTTATTGTTAAGATTATTGGTAAATTATTATCAATTAATGTATCACTTTTACAGTAATACGTGTCGGTCTAAGTATAAGTGTGTAGCATGAATATGAAAATGACCACAGGGAGTTAAGGATACTTACTCTAGAAGATCCAGTAATGTTGAAATGAATCTCCCTGTCCAAGCATAGATACCGTCTCATTGCCTGAAACAAGAAGAGTACTTGAATCTAGGCGATTACATAGTTTCTCTGCCTTAATAAGGCGCAATTACGTTGTATCTTTCCACCAGCATCCATGTACTACATGGGGGCCATATACGACCGACAACCGCTACGTGCTATGTTAGACGTTCGTAGCATTAAACAAAGCTGTGTGAGAGAGAAATGATGGATTTAAATCGCTAAATCTTAAAGGACCACCAATCCCAAATCTTAGTCGAGCAGAATCGTAGCCTGACGCTATTACTAAGCTAGGTTTTCCTACACAACGTAACCAAAAATAAAGTAAACACCGACACCGACATGTATAACATGAACCTGCACTTTACCCACATACACATACAATTATTATTACTACCTTGAGATGTTCCCGGAATTTGAAAATCCTGGTGCAGTACATGCAGTAGTCTTTTGCTGGGGTCCCTGATACACTATATCTATTACAAATTCTGAAAGGAACTGTCCTAGGGTCTGCTCCAGTAACATTCTCTAGAAAACAAAATGTACATTCTTACAACACAATCTATCCAACATAACCTTAAAGTACTGTTTTGTTTATAATTTTTTTTTTTTTCAAATCAATATCCCAGTAAAAAATACAATCAACCTCGATTCTCCTGGGTTGATAAAAATATAAGACAAGTGCTGGACTTAGCTATCTGCAAAAGACCAAAAAGAAAATAAATAATTGACAGCCATTCGTCGTCAATCTCTGTATCTAACTAAGGTGTCAACAGTAATCAACAATGTAAGTACATGTTGAACTGTATTTTTTGTGAAAATTTCATATACAATCTGCAACCAAGGTTTTTCTAATCAAAATTGTTGAGGTTTCCAAACTCAGGGTGTCATTTTTTAAAATGTGTTTCTTGGATGTATTCTCGGGGGAAGGTTATACAGGGGGTCAAAATATAAAAGAGCCAAATGTTTTAAAGTGTACCATCATGTTCAGTACCTGTCAAGGATTACAGAAAGGTATAGTTTGCCCTGCCTGAGGTTATATAGTAACAGGAGTTACAGGCAAAACGGGTTCAAGGTCACACTGGGGTACCAAGTTCAGATTCAACAGTTGTTTTAAAAATGGTGCCAAATGTTCGCCTTACTATATAGAAGCCAAATATACAGGTTGTTGTTGTGCAATGCCATTTGGTGATAATTGGGGCAATATGGCTGTGGTCCACAGGGTCTTGGGAGAACCACTAATCATTCTGTAAAAGTCTCACTTGAAAGGTGAAACACAGAATCTATACACATATTCTTATGTAGTATGACCCAATAACGATTTAAATCTGTTTCAACAAAATCGGACCATTCTAATAATAATGACCTTTACATTTCTTGAGCCTATTGTACTAAAACAATAGGTCGAAATATGGCAAACTATACTTTTTAGAAAACCTTATGACAAACGAACAGATTGGTATAAATTTTTTTAAACATTTAAACACTTTTTATGGTTTACCCTGTACAAATTTTGCCCCCTTATAAAACACCCAAGAACCCATTTTAGAAACTGACACCCATGATTTCAGATTTGGAAAAACATTTGTGGTCAAAATTTTATATGAAAAAACTAAACCTAAAACATTAATTCCAAAATGAGGGGGGAGAAGAAGGGAAACGAGGGACGGAAAGAGGGGGAAACGGAAAGGGAGATTTCCCCCTGTACTAGTGTCCCAATTCATCTATCCACTTCCTGCTCATGACTGTTGAAAACTAAATAAACAAAAAGTTGACAACTCACTGGAGATATATTTTTTAATCTGAAATCCATCTCATGAGTCTTTATGTACCTGTGCGGTCTTTTGTATGTACCTTCGACAACGCTGTTTGCTGCCAAAGACTTGTAAATCAGTTACCCAATTAAAATGTTTGCCCTTTTAACCAAGGGGAAAATAGCTTGCCCTATTTCCGATATAAATAACCTGTAGTATTTGTATACTACAATCCTGGGTACAGCTTCTACGTACTGTCTCTATATCTGTCGTTGGTTTCACTTGTTTCGGGTATCATCATTCTGCCTTGATTGGCTCGTTGTTCTTGCAACCATGACCGTAAGAAGTTGATGACTTCCCAATGGACAAAATCTATATAAACATTCAATAACTTTCATTTTAGAAATGGAACAATGACCAATGGCTTACTTTGAACAGGTGATGAATGTATGGTTTACAGATTGGTAACTAAGTTAATGATCCTTGGTAATGAATGGACAAATAAATATGGTACTTGTAGCTGATAGAGCAAGCCCTAAGTTTAATCTTGATCTGTTTCCCACTGCTGGGCATGTCCCCGATGCCTGTGTTTTCTCCAAAATGATCTGTGCATTGACCCCTTGTAACTGATCGATTAACCCAAATAGGGCAAATTATAGAGAACACATGCGTGGTCCATTGGTAAAGTGCAGGACTCGTGATCATTAGTACCGGTAAAATCGTGGGCGTTTCGAGCCCACTGGGGCGGTCATGTGTTTTGTGTTCCTGGACAAGATCCTTAATCTCAATTGCCTCGTCGACCCAAGTGACATCCAGGGGAACGGCTATGGGGAATATTAAAATATAAGTGCTGATAGGCTTGTGGCTTGTAGGCATTTCTTTGAGCAGCCACCCTTGATGAAGCGAAATGATTGTGATGATTTCTGAAGTCAGCGTAATAAATTGACAACCGTGCTTTGAGCCTGTTTACGGGAATAAGGTGCTATAAAAACTGGTTAAAATTATTATTTTAATCTTAGTGTAAGAGTAAATCCTTCTGGTAATTTATATAAAACATATTAATTAGTCCAGGTGACCAACCATGTGATCAACTCACCTTCCTAGCCTGTTCCATTCTGATGAAGAGTAATCAAGATTTTTCCTAAGAGAAATTTGTCATTGCACGCTTATCTCCTCTCACAGTTTGGCTCAGAGGCCACAAAAAACTGCAGGAATTGGATACACAATTACAGCAATAAGTTGATTAAATGAATAATACTAAAACACAGTCCTCGGGGGACAGGGGGAGAGAGGGAAAGTTTTCTTTTAAAATAAAGGTATAAAAATCTTTGAAGCAACATGGTCCAAATTACAATTTTGGCCTGACAAAGAATAAATATTCTGAGGGGTAAAAAAATAACAAGTTTCTTTTCAGGGGAGTGAGGCCAAGAAATCCTAATTTTAGACGTTGCCATTGGTTTAACACGTAAAAGCGAGACCTTGACGAAAATTCTGATTTTTTTATATGTTGTCAGGGCTGGTTGGATTACGGCAAACAAACATTTTTTTTACCATAGCTGTCATACTATTTGGTTAGGAAGTAGAAATAAATACGACTTAAACCAGGGGGGCCAGACACGATCTACTGGATTTGGGCATTTGGGATCTCCAAACAATAATTTATGGAATTCTTGCGTGCATTTTGGCAAATATGACAGAATGAAAGTGTATCTGAGCGCTCGCTTCTAAGGTTCTACCTGCATCATATTAATCCTGAAATAAAGGGTTAATTTGACCAAACTGTGTAGTGTATGGCTATAATAACCATGCGTTTGCCAATAAGTATGTGTGAGAGCATGTGTGGTCCAGTGGAAAAGTGCATGACTTGTGATCATTAGACCGTTAAAATTGCGAGTTCGAGCCCCTCTGCGGTCAATGTGGGCAAGATACCTATCTCAATTGCCTCGTCGACCCAAACAAAATCTGGGGAGCTGCTATGGGGAATATTACAATCTAACGGCTGATAGGCTTGTGCGCTTGTAAGGTATGTCTTTGAGCAGCCACCTATATGAAGCGAAATGATTGCGACGATTTCTGGGGGGTGGCGAATAAAAATAATGTCAACCGCGCTTTGAGTCTGTTTACGAGGATGAAGCACTATATAAAAACTGATTATTATAAGAAGTAAAGCAAAGCACTTTCGAATGATACCTGATATCGTTCTTCCCATTGGGCTTCACTGAGCACAATTGTTTGGTAAGTATCAGGATGCCAGTGCATATTGCATTGTGTAGAAAAGTGTGCAAATTGGGCTAAAGTGATCTAACACGGCTGAAAAAAACAAAGAAGTGCAGAAACTTAAGACTACCAAAAAATGAATTCCTTTCATTTTAGGAATTGCATCCCTGAATGTGTAAAAAATTACACAGTTTCAGGGGTGTAAACAACATTACATTATTGCCTACAATAAAATTGACTAAAAATCATTTTTTAAAGGCAGCAATATTATTTTTTGAGGGCAAATAGTTTTTGTGAGAAACACGACCCTGTTTTTGAGAGTGCACAAATCCACAATTAGCATGTAGAAAAATTCCATCATATATGGATTTTCAGGGGTTTCCTGGATGAAAAGTGGGGGAGCGAGGACCCAACTCTGAGAGACTTTTCCCTCCTGTCACCTCTTGGTGCCACACGTCGCACAAATGTTACAGACTAGCCTTGTTCAAGGCTGTCTGCTAAGAATCGAAAACTGGCTATTTTTTTATTGACATTTATTTCAATTATATTGAACATTGTGTTTGCAGATTTGAAATCATTGCTTATCATTGAAGGGGCTACCCTTCTAGAGAAGATTCAATAAAAAAAAACATTTGTATACAACTCCTGGTGGTCTGTGTGCACACTGGTTCTAGGAGCCCGCTAGTCTGGGTATAAAACCCAATAACCACTTTGTGGTTAGGTGCAGTGGCTAAGCTACTCATGGCTCTGCCTAAGTGGAATTTATTGGAACTTTGCTATTTGGAATGCCGGCAAGCATGGAACATAGGCCAGATGGAATTAGAGCCATCAAATTAGGTGTTCGATAAAATGAATTTTTGCCATGGTATTGCTATTGGTCTTTAGTTTTTTAGGGAGGGGGAATATGCTCCACTCACATGATTTCTGCCTACTATGATCTGTTACATTATTTGTATCAGATGTGTAAACCAATGCATGAAGTTTGGTAGGTGTCTCTGCCTTGAACAGGCTAGGTATAGACAGAGAAAGACAGAATCTGCCATTGCCACATATAATCACATCAACACCCCTATTTCCCATCAGCATGCAATATGTTCAACCTCACCAACACCTTGAAATATTTCTCTTTACCTCAATTGTATTTATCCTCCAGTGTCTCCTTCATAAGATCCAGGCTTATCCAGGATGGCGCGTATTGGCAAGGCAACTACCTTCAGTATGTGTTTCATTAGAGACCTCACTGCTGGGTCTCCATGCATTGTATAGGACTCCACTTATGAACATAAGGCACCGTCCTATCTTTTCTGCAGAAATAGTGTAGAAATAATATAAGTTTGATCCATATACTAGTTGTGACTTCTTCTTGAGGGCCTTTTAGAGATTTGTTTGCAAAAGAGTCAACAACCCCTCCGCGGTAGAAAAAATACAATCATCCCTGGAAATGCTTGTGTCGCCTTCCATTGTGGTTTTTGTCAACGGGAGGCGTAGTTTGGTGATGTTTGATAGATATTGGCCAGTGTTTTTTTGTGGAGGCATTCTGGTGTTTGATTTTAATGAAATTGTGTACAAATTCCCATAGGGGTCATCAAAGGCTCAAACTGTGTACATCCCACATTAATGGGTGTGTTTCCCCTGACCATGGTTTATTTTGAGTAACGTTTTGGTGACCATAGTCCTCTTATGTGCCCAAGAAATGTGTTTTAAAGATGTTCACACAAAATGGTCAAAGTTTACACTGAGTCATCAGAGGTACCTTTGTTTACAACCATGTATAGCCTTTGGGGCCAGGGGCTCTTGACTAAGTATGAAGTATCAGTCAATGCAGATAGCAATTGTTAACCTTTGTTAGATTTTAATGAATGGGGTCAAAGGTCACATAGGGTCAATGGAGGTCACTCTGTGTACATCCCAATTTAAGTTCCTATGCCATGGGTTTTTTTTATTAAACTTTGGTGTGCGTAGCATCTATATGTGCCAACGAAATGTAGTTTCAAAGATTTCCAAAATGGGTCAAGTCACATAGGAGTATCAGAGGTCACTTGGTTACACCACATATGATCCTTGGGCCCCTGGTTCTTCTGACCAAGTATTAAGTTAATCATGTCAATGCATTGTGAGAAATGAGCAATTGTTACCCTTGTTTACGGCCACAGCCCATATCCCACTACATAAAATCCATCCCCATGCTCTTCCTCTAAAGCAAGGTACCCAAAAACCACTGCTAGTCAAAAATAATGTATAAAATAAATATGTTTTAAAGATGGTCGTCCTAACTCAAAAAATACATTTGTCCTCACCGCTTGTGTGCCTGCCGTCTCGGTTTGTGATGAAAACAATAGCCTCACATGAACGCTTTGCCTCATTAACAAATGAGGGATCACCTGTGCACCTATGACTCAAGTTTGGTTCCAATGGAACTTCAACTTTTTCAAAGGAGGTTAATTTTACTTTTCAGCTTTTTTATTACAACTTGACCTTCACATGACACCTTTGACCTTTGTATGTGACCTTTGACCTTATCCAACATGGGGATGTCCATGTTGCACCTTTAACCCAATTTGTTTAAATCCATCAAGTATGTGGATAGTACAAAGCAATGTTAACCCCTTTTTTTTCACAACACGCCTCAACAACACAACGACAACACAGACATCAACACCAGACTACAGTGGACAAGTGATCCCTATGTGTCTTTCTTGCCTTAGGCAGGCGACACAAAAAGTAGCAGGGTGTTTTATGGTCAAAAAAATCAATGGTTTTGGGAGGGGTACTTGAAAACTGGGGGTAACCCGATGGCTTGCAACAACCCACACACTACTTTCCAAACTCTTTCAAGGTAAATATAATGTTTCAGTGAAACTAACACAGCTGCATATTATTATCCTCCCGATGGTGGTTTTTACATGTTAAAAGTCTGGTGGAAGTTTCAGGTGCAACTGTGATTGAATCCCTTTCCATAATAGCCAAAACACTGATTTTAAACTTTCTTCCCTACAACAACTAACCTCAAAAAGGCAAAGATATCCCCCTCATGTAAAAAATATACATCAGTCCTCGGACCCCTGTGTCCGTCCTCCGTCGCCGGTTTGTAAATGAGGCCCTCATCTGACCTTGCCCTTGGGCATGTGACCGTTGGACTGCATCAACAAAATGAGGGATCCAAGGTTTTTCAACCTATTGACTCAAGTGTAGGCCAATTCAACTTTTCATTTGAGGTCAATTTTACATTTTTCCGCTACAACTTGACCCTCACATACCTTTGACATTGGCAAATGTGACTGGACTCAAAAACAAATGAGGGATCCAATGTTGCATCTATGACTCAAGTTTGATTTAAATCCATCGCCGTATGTGGATATTACAAGGCACATGTTAACCCTTTTTCGCAACCGCACAGACAACACAACAGACATCCACAACATACACAGTGGAAAAGTGATCCCTATGTGTCTCCGGCCTAGGCAGGCGCAGCAACAAATGTCACATTAACCTATCTTTTGTTACTAGACATTCATTTCAAAAAAGCTAATACATTTTAAGTCAGCATACTCATTTTTGCAAATCCTGCACAAACAAAAACACATCGTAATTTTCAACAAACACATCTAATGTAATAAACAACCATCTCCTGACACAATTTCATACCGCAGTATTGTTACACTTTAAGAATCACATTGTTTTTGTATTAAAGCAAAACGAGAGATTTTTCCAATAAAAGAAGGTGTGCTAAAATGTGAAAATTATGGAGTTTTGCACTGGTCCTAAAGCTTTCTATCAAAATCTCCCCATCTGAAAGAATACGCTGATACTGTTTCTTTTGTTACAAAAATTTTTTGAAATTTCGTTCAATTTCCTGTGGAGTACAAATGGAATTCAGCCCTATTTTTCTATGAAATATTTAGCACCTACAAATCACCTTTGGTTTTTACTTAAATTGTTCGTAGTGAATAACAGGTAGGAATCTATTGAGTATCTTACTACATAGTCACACAAGATACTGCATGTCAAACTTGCATCATCCCCCCTGGGAAGATGGCGTTCTGATGATGACCTTTGGACCTTGGTTCATAACCTTTGACATATACATATGAGGAACCCCTAATGCACCATAACCCCAAGTCTGAATAATATGGGATGATTGATAAGATACAGAATTTATCGGTCAAGCTATGAGTTTTAAAATATTGTGCGAGTCGTGGAGCGAGGAGCGCAATATTTTCATAACTCATAGTGAGACCGATAAATTCCTGTATCATGCGATAAAAATCATTCAATATTATCATTATTATGTTTTCAGAATCTGACTTGAACCCAAACTAGTGAAGCAGGTTCGACCAAGTGTAGAGTAACTAGATCCTATAACATTAGTGAAAAGACAATCTAAAATCAAATGAACCAGTAATCACTGGGGAAAAACCAAAGAAATATAACCACTAAACACCAGGAACCAGCAAAAGAAATGAAACCAGCAGACACCAAGGGGGAAAATGGAACTAGTAGACACCAGGAATCACCAAGAAATGGAACCAGAAGACACCAGAAACCACCAAAAAATACAAAACAGACAGCAAAACCCAAAATAATGACACCCCCAAAGAAATGGAACATCCCCTAGACTACTTCAGCCAATCAGTAGCCTCTCAGAAAAACTCATGTCATGGGCTCAAAAACTTGTGTCACCGTCTCAGGCGCATGGTTTTATTGTACATTAAGCTGTGTACAAAGGATAGGATGGAAGATTCTGAAAACATAATAAATGGTTTAAATCGGACTTACTTTTCGAAGGAGACCATGAAAACAAAAACCTAACAAAACCTACCAACTGGAGCAAATACACATACAGACATACATAAGGGACCTTCGCACCCTCGCAATTATCCCCCTCTGCTTTCAAGCCAGGGGGATAAATTATAGATGACTTGAAATCGCTCGTGCACCTTTAAGTGCCTCACCTTTACATCCATCTACCAGTACAGCCAGATATGTCTTCTCTGCATTTAGGCTAATATGTCCACACTTTCAGGTCTGATGAGACTCCGCGTATCACTGGGACTCTACCACGACAGCCTGGGTCTGTCATGCTCTGGCTACAGACAGAAGTCAAAGGATAAACTCAGTCATCTGATTATCACCATGCAATTTCTTGAGTAGCACTTGAGTAGCTAACCAACATTAACATGTAGAGATACTGAGGGTTCAGGTAGTGCTTGGGATGTGTACACATTTCAACATGAACATGAACTTTAAGGCCACTACAGGTTTAGAAATTATATCTACAAATTACACTGCATTTTCAATATTCTTGGATTCTTAAGTAATATTTTCACAAAAATTTATCTGCAACAGAGAAAAAAAAGTTAGAAGTTAATTTTGACTTTCAAAGGGAACATAATATAAATCTGTGTTTGCTGCTTTCTCGGGCTTTCACGCTCACTATAGTAAAAGAATATAAAGCTGTGGGCCGCACAGCCGATCTTACAACTTCACCTCCCATGACTTTGACCTTGGCACATGCCTTTGAACCTCATCAACATGAGGGATGCCATGTTGCCCCTATGACTCAGTTAGGGAAACTTCAACTTTTCAATGGAGGTCAATTTTTACATTTTAAATTAAAAAGTATAGACTTCTTGAAATTTATTGATGATACATGACCTTTGACCTCATCAACATGAGGGATTCCAGGTTGCACCTATGACTCAAGTTAAAGTTAGAACTTCAATGAGGTCAAATTTTTACATGTAACCTTTTTCAACTTCACACCTCACCTCACATGACCTTGAACTTGTAGCATGAGACCTTTGAACCTCATCAACATCTGAGGGGATCCCATGGTGCACCTATGAGCGACAGCCTTGTTCAAGGCGCTCTAACCAACTTCACACACACAACCTCGGTTTCTACATCACGTCCGATATAATGTGCATATTTAAACTAAGTTTAAAGCATATCTCCTCCTAAAAACTGGCGAAGAATTAACTCTATTAAACACTAATTGAGGGTCTCCAATTTTACCCTGCCTATGTTTTTATGCTCCACGCCTTGTACAGTCTGTCAAACATTTTCTGCATTTGGCAAAAATTTATAGATTGTTTTTGTACAGGGAAGATCAAAAGACCACTAAGCAAATGGATCAAGGCTGGTCGCTCTGACTACATCAACCCAACTGCACGACCACAACATTGTTTGTGGGTTTAATGTCTAGACTAATAGATAACACCGCGGGATCCTGCCAGTGTGGACAACAGACCACAGGCAGTGTACCAATTTTTTTTTCTTGTTTTATTTGATTTTTAGATAATCTTCCTAGACAGGGTAAGCCCTAAAAAACACAATGTTCAAAATATTGAGGAAATATGGTTAAGTATGCGAGGACAGTGTGAAAAATATAAATGTTTGTCGGTTCTTAGCAGGACAGCCTTGATCAAGGCTACTATGACACAAGTGTGGTTCCAATTGAACTTCAACTTTTCAGTTGAGGTCAATTGAAACAAAAACTTAACACTTTAGTGACACACACACATACAGTCACACACATACACACACACAACGGATTGCTAAGTGGTCCTGCCAGCTATGCTGGCGACCCACAATTAAAGGTGCAACGAGAGATTTCAAGTAACAGGCATCCCTAAAAATATGAAAATTCTGATTTTTGCACTGGTGTTAAGCTTTCTATCAAAAATATCCCCATCTGAAAGGATTTGGCTGAGAACTGTTTCTTTGGGACCAAAATTATGAAATTTCTAATTTTGTATAGGAGCAAATAAGAAATTCAGCCTATGTTTTCTATTGAAATATAAACACATACAAATCACCTTTTGTTTTCATTTTAAGTTATTTCTGTAGCCAAATCAAAGGAAGGGAATCTATTGCATGTGTAATCTGTATGAAATCACTATATATCACAAAAAATATGGCCAACTTAAAATCTCTCGTTGCACCTTTAAAGTGTAGCCTATTTAGAGACAACTTACTTGAGCCTGAAGCACAGCTAATAATCTATAGTACTCTGTTAATTCTTGCTGGAGAGCTGCACAAAAACTCTGCAATGAAAAAAGAATATATGAACACAACATACTGTCAGAATCATAGAGATAGATTAATAAGGCTAGAGGTCAGACGGCCATCTTGATTCAAGGAGCTCAATGGCGGATGCTTAAATGTTACCGCCCAAGCCCATTATACCTAAAAAACTTACAGCAGTCAGCATGGAAAAATGCACTTTTGCCAGGCGACCCTCAGTTATAAAATGATCCTTTTTGCATATGAGGCAGCTGGTGGAGCTAGCTCACTGTTGATTGGTTGGGGTTTGAGAAGTCTATATCCACTGGTGGACAAACGGTAGGGCCGGGCACTCATTGAAAATGTGATCCTCAGTCTGTGATGGAGAGCCACAGCTGGAGATGGTCGCAGCCCCCATCAGTGCATATTTCTGTTGAAACGACTGACTCCTGTGCGAATCCTGTTCAAGGTGACCCATTCCTTACGTGGAAGATTGCTACCAGGTGGGAGTTCTGTCAAAGGTGTGATAGTGAATTGGTCTGGTCTTGGAGTTTCTAGCCAGCAGTGTTCCATGTCTGTAAGATGTTGAATGGAGAGCTGTAGAGTTTAGCAGCGTGTCGACAGAAAGGTCGATGAGAGGGCAGTCTCTGTCTGCAGAGCTGGTATGATTCTTTGACAGTGTTATGCAACAGTTGCTTGTAGTCCAACAGAGCCTTGTTCACCAGTTTATGTGTGATCCTTAGACATCCAAGAGCATCATAAGGCACATGGTTTGTTTAGAAAACTTATCATCACAAAAATCAGGCTCTGTGTTTTTTGCAGATTTTCAATATGGCTTCCAAAATAGCATGGGCTATAGTGGGTTTGTAGTTGCTATGATGAGTGTGACATTTTTTAACAAAGTATAGTCGCCGTCATAATTTCTGAAACAAATGGCACTCGCGCGTCTGTTGAATTGCGTACTGGATTTCCGTTGTCAAGCGTTCGTCACACACTTCCGGGTTTACGCGCGAGTAGCCAGAATTTTGTTTTCAGAATCTTTGATGGACACTATAGTAGTGCACAAATATTTTCACTGACCTCTACACATGGATAGCGGGCTGCCGAGTGAAACAACAGTAAGTTGCTTTTCGCCTTGGCAATATGGTGGGAAACAATGCATACACCTGTTGGTGCACATATTCCACACAGATGTTCTATTGGTATACAAAATTCCTTTAACTTATGACAAGGTGTATGCATTGTTTCCCGCCATATTGCCAAGGCGAAAAGCAACTTCCTGTTGTTTCACTCGGCGACTCAGACCCGCTATCCATGTGCAGAAGTCAGTGAATATTTTGCCTTATAGGGTGCTTGCACAGGAGGTCAACAGGTCAACTTGGCCAGATCTGTCTTGCACAATAACTCAAGCAAGCAGAGAATACAAAAGAATCACCAGCAGCAATATCTTAAATGTTCAGGTGAACCAGGTGTAAATTGTATTCTTTGCAGGCTTGGATGATCTGGAAGGCAAACAAAAGTCCATTCAACATAATTTACCTTCTGTGAAATGGCCCTATAAAATTTTTACCCAAAGAAAAAACATTTTGTCCCTAAGAAAAATATGTTGACAATGTAGAAAAATATTTTCCCACAGAAAAATTTAGCCCTATAGAAAAATATTTTGTCATATAGAAAAGTATTTGCCCAAATGTTTGTCCAATTATAAAAAAACATTGCCATAAAAACATATTTTGCTATAGAAAAAACATTTTGGACTATAAAAAAAAACATTTTTGTCACACAGGGTTATCTGAGAAGCCAAAATTTGGGATTGAAATTGGGTAATCTGTTTCTGGAATTTCCCTAAAACCTAGGGGTGGGATTATACTCAATTCAGTATGGTACTCATTTCACCTATCTCACCACATCTCATTGTCAAAACAATGCAATACTTATAAGTCACCTTAAAAATCAAGAAATTTTTCAATTTCTTGATAAATCTTATACAGAAAATTAGTTTTTGCAAAATGAGCAAAACCAAATATGGCACAAAATGGCTTATAAATATGTTTTCTACCTTTGACAAATGACATCAACATACCTGACCTACTACCCCAAAGGCTTTGTCCTGGCTACGGTTATCAATATACTTTCTGACTTTCAAGAAAAGCCAGCCAAGTTCACCTAGTTTATGCGTCAAATCTCTCACAGGCTTGGACACCGCAACCTGCAAATTCACAACAATTTTTAATTTAAAGGCACTATCAGTGATTTGCTCAATCTTAAAATCGAAAAAAATCAGAAATCAGATTTTTGCATGTCTGTAACAAGTACGGGTATCCTAACATACCCTGCGAATGATAAGACCAGAAGAAACTTAATAAGCACAAAATCAGATATTTTAGTCATTACTGTCCGTATGGACACTTACAACAACACGTTATTGAATGGAGATTCATATCTTTGAAGAGTGCCGTTTTCTTCCCTTTTCTGGCAATTCTTCAGTTGGAAGTAGTAACTTATAAAATTATACAGACCTATCCTTCAATTTTAAGCTATTCCTGCAAATTTCAAATATTGTGACTCTTTCGGGTGAATCACTGATAGTGTCTTTAAGAGTGTGACAATGCAATCAATCAACTCAAATTTCAACTTTTCAAAAAATAAAGCAAACTCTTTCGTTTATTTGTTAATGTGTGCTACTTTGACTAATAGTACCATCACAGTTTCTTGGACATGAAACAAAAATGCAAATCAAGTAAAATACAATAATAATAATATATAATTAATATAATAAGCATGAAAAAAACCTTTTTTCCCCAAAGCATTGTTGAGCTTGATTTTGAGCCAAAATTGCCTCACAGGGCAAAATATGAGTTTTTAATACTATAAGCTTGTAAACTGATCGGCCCGATACCGATCCAATACCAATATATTTTTTGAATGACAATGTGAAGGAAAATTTTTCCATATTCATAATACACACTCACATGTAAGGATGTCTCGTGTTTGTTAATTGCTAATTCATAGTGAGAGCTAGGAACCAGGTCAACATCATCGTTTACCCTCACTACAAGAAAAAGGTTGACACCATTTAGTAGGTTAGAGGACCCTTTCTTTTATCAACGCTAGGTAGGTAGTACTCTCAAATTGTTGGTCATCACTTTTCCAATAGGGCTAAATTAAGTTTACATCAGGGTCAAACTTTTTAAAATGCCCCAATCATGAAATGTATGCCATATTTGTAATCTATCCATAAAGGGGATCAAAATATGTATAGTTTGTACCACCACCTACGACCATTGGTTGGAGGTTATAGGGTAAAAAATGGCTCAGTTGAGAGTACCACCTACCTAGCATTGACGAAGAGGGTCCATACTAACTACCAAAGGTTTTGTCAAACCGTCTGTAGTGGGAGGTTAAACGAATTCTAAATAAGGCCCATATGATATCTGCTCCCCTCTATCAACAAGATATTCATGAACAAAAGCATTATACCGATGATAAAATTCATCCTTGTACTAGCACGATTATATATTCGCACTAAGAAAAGGGAATTTAGAACAATGAGTTATTTAACGCCAGAATGTTTTAGTACTGTGCTTGAATGGCACTGCGTACATGGTCCGCTAATCGTATTGGTAGATAGAAGGAGAGATAGACGGAGAGATTTTCATATACACGCTACCGATCCCGACTGATATCCTACTGATACCAAATACTGATTGAGTCGGTACATCCCCACCATGAATGAAGTCTTGTTTTCAATTTACCTCTGTGGTCAATCCGAAAGGCCATCTTCAAACCCAGGTAAATTTGACAATTGGCCATTCATCCTTGGAAACTACAACAAGATCACGCAGAAGAAGCGAGTCAGACATTCAGAAGCCACTGGGGAAAAAAAAAGAAAAAAAAACAAAAAAAACACGCGCGATCATTTTAAAAAGTTAGTAAGCATAAATATTTTTTAACATTGTTTATTCAAACATTTCTTGTTTACAAGATCAAATCAGTTTTGGTGATGACCCACACCTGATCTATAATAACTGTTAAAAAGGCTCATAAGTTTGCCAAATAAAGTAATGCAATACTGTTTTTCAATGAATGAAAGGGTCAGTCCTGAACACTTTTCAATATTAAAATAGCTGTTCATCACAACCCTTTCTTCATATCACATTTCAAGATTGAAATCTTCTCGCCAAATCACACGGCTAATACATTTGGTAAGCATTTCAAATCAGTATAATTTAAGTCATAAGTGGTTGAAAGTATTATGAGTAGAAATTTGACATATTGCATGATATGGGAATTATAACGCAGTAGTATCACAGACAAAAATATTGCCCTTTTTTACAACTCCAGAACTTTCACAGAACCATTTACCTTCATCACTCTCCTGGATCATGTGACTACTAGCAGGGGCTGCAGATAAATAGGCACTCCGAGATCTACCTTGGTTATCAGTTGTTAGCATCCTGGCTAGGCGCGTGCCTGTGTCTGGTTGTCCAAGTGTTGACGCAAATGTTAACACCATGGCGAGAGGCGGATCCTGCTGGGGTTATTACTGTTGTAGTTAGTATCTGGAAAGGAATAGGTGGGAAAAACTTCAGTGTTTCTCCGTTTTCTTTTTTCCACTTGAGTAGACAAGTCTAGATTCTTAATCCATGCTGTGTTTAAACATAATTTCAGTAAGTTTGAATTTATTTTTGCAGAACACCCCTAAACTGTACTGAAGCTTTAGATTGTGAAAATTGAGAGGTGGAGTTCGTGGTACCTCCAACATTATAATAAGGGACTCCTTTTTGGGTAATTTGATTCCGTGGTTACCCGATTTTTTTTCCCGAGCGAGTACCCAGTACCCGAATCTTTCAACTTTTGAATAATTGATTCAAAGTATTTAACAAGGAATTACATTTTTTTAAACTTGCCCATTGCTTACCAAGTCACACAGAATAGTAATCTGAGCGAGTTCCAGGAATTCGGTGGGTCCGCCCAATGGCGGATGCCAACTTCACTTGTAATCACAATCTAACTGATTACACCGTCATACGTAGAACAAAACATGCTTATTATAAAAACGTGACCCATAACTTACTTCTCAGGCTAAAGAAAAGTAAAAACTGGCCAGTTTCTATCGAAAGTGTTGGTTTGTGGTGATGTTATTGTGTCAGTGGGCCGCGACATTTTATTTCTGAATCATAAAAATTTGTTCCGTTTCCTCTAGGGAGAAACGCCCTAACGCCTCTAAGACGATGTGCGCTGTGAAAACACACAGCGCACGTTGCAGAGCGAAAGAAAGAGAAATCATTGTCGAGTCTTGTTAGCTGTTTTTTTGTTTGTTGACCGATTGAAATCTTAGCGACCAGTTTTTTGCAAGGCCTGTTGCGTGTTGTTTTGAGGAGTTTTATTTTAATGTACCAAAAGGAATCATTTGAAGGATTTAGCGCTTGAAAGTTGAGTGGACACTATTTGCTGCAGATTCGAGTGAGTGAGTAGTGAGTTAATTTGTGTCTTTGGTTGTTATATAGGCAAATTTCGGAATCGGGTAGGGATTCCCTGGACCCGACATGATCGGGCGGAACTCGAATTCACGGGACTCGCTGAGACCCCAACATATAAAGGCCGCCATTTTAATAAAATAACAGGTTCATAATCTTTCGCAATTACTGCTGCATGCAGGACGGAAAAAAATGCAACTTTCATGGGAACAAAATTCAACTTTCCCTCCAAGATTGCCACAAATTTCATTCAATTTTTTGTATTCTTACTTAAAGGAACAAAATTTCACCTCCAATTTGCAAAAATTGCCCATAAAGTGGGTCCGAAGTTCACCATTATTCTATGCATGGATGTCAACACTTCAAAATGCATTGATTATGCTCTATACAAAGCCTGAATCTGTTGAGAGACTAACTGTACTAGGAACGTAACAGTTGACTTTTCCACATATGGCAAACACTGCGTGTCTCACCCCTTTGTTTCTATCAATCCCTCACCCCCAAAATCTTCCCTTAAAAAGCTAACTGAGAATGAACTACAGACTACCCTGCTAATTTCAGATTGGCTAAAGTGGCTTCAACTAAGGGTTTTTAGAAGTTCAGTCACTCTGACAAAAGTGCTGTAGACATCTGGTAATAACATGGCAGAAAACATGACAAAATTATAAAATGAAAAGTTCATTGATAATGCACTAAATGCACTTTTACAATGACAGACCGATGTTAACTTCTCAAATAATTATGATCCAAAAAAAGGTCAACTGTTGAGCCAATGTAAGTTTAAATTGCAGATGGATTTTGGGGCATGGCAGGCATACAGATTATTGAGCACTCTGGTGATTTTGTGTGGAAACCTTTAACCCACATGCTGCACTCAGCGATGTGACTGTGCAGGGCTTTAATTTTGCTAGGTTGGCTCACCTAATAGAGCTTCAAAGTTCCTGGATGATGGTTTAACATACCTGCATTTCACATTTTGCAAATTGGGTGGACCAGTATTAGGGAGGACTTCAAAACACCATTATCATGTGCCCATTTTCGAGTACTAACTTGGAAAAAAAGCACATATTTTCTCCATACTTCAAAGAAATTGATTGACATATCTTTCACAATTTTGAACGTTTTAAAATAGCTTGTCAAAGTGGTCTAGAAACATAAAGAAACATTGGAAGAGGATAACAGTTTCAACAGCTGGTTTTGAAGCTGAACCAGTGTAGGATTCCCCACATCAGCAAGCAAAGCGCACCATGTTGAAAATTCTATGATGGGGGTATGCTAGTGGCGTTATTACTTACCCTGTTGCATACGGATGTCGTTGACTTCACTAAGAGCCACCCTTATGCTGCTCACACCGCTTCCTGTCAATTCAAAGAAAGAAATAGTTCAATGTTCCCAATTTTCCTCAGATTTTGTGTGTGCATGCATAGTGTATTTTTTTTTTTTTGTTACATTTGGCATAATTACTGTACATAAGATCATGATGCCTTACAAGTTATCATCAGAATCATTTGGCTTTGTAAAGCGAACGGTCGGATAAGTGCACAAACCCCTATGATTCATATAGCACTTTTGTCAAATTACCTAATTCTTTTTCCATTTCCTTCCAATAGTCAACTTCAATTTTTTATCTATAGCCAGATTGCGTAAGGCACGTTTCCCGAGAGAGGGGTCCAGTAGTTCGGCCTTATGAAAAACACATTTTCAGGGTATATTTGTTTGGCCACTTTATCAGTTGTTTTTCCTATTTAAACTCATGAAATTCACAAAAGCAAAATATGGTAGAAAGAATTTGAGTTGCCTGCACAAGTAGGTTTTCACGATATGAGACTTTTTGAAGGGTGACTGAATGGTACACTTTTTGATGGACACAAATTTTCCCATTTTTGTCCATCAAAATGTAACATTCGCCCCAAAAACAGTATTTTGTTTGTAAAAATTTATCTGAAAACAGGATAGTTTGAACTGTCTTGAATATGAATTATAAGTGTCTAAAATACATTAATATATCTATCAAAAAATCAAATCCTCTCCAAAAAAGTAGGTGAAAAATCACCATGTTTGTTGTACTGTCACTTTTGATGGACATATTGATGTACATCAAAATATTGTACGTTGCCAGTAAGAAAAGTGGATTTTAGAGTTAAAATTTTGCCCACTTTACTTTTTGGAGTGTGTCTTGGCTCAGAACTTTCAAATTAAACCTTGCAAAATGACCCAGAATTGCATCTAATACTTGGAAATTACGCATTTATGTAAAATCGGGGAGATTTGGACCCCTCTATCGAAAAACATGCCGAAAACGTTTCCTGTAAATCTGTTATGTCCTGCTCGTGCTGTGTCTTAGCCACATTGTTTTTGTGTTCTGTTCTTTATTTTTTCTGTTTCATAGCTGTATATAATTATAATCTTAGAGGGACCAATGCACCCCCGCCTTGCCGCTTAGCAGGGACATTGTTCACTCTTATATGAGATCCTTACTCAAGGCTTACTGTGCTATTTATAATATTTTCCCCTTAGGGTTTAATTCTATGATAGTATCATCCTTTTTTGAAATTCCACTCATAATGTATTACTTCATCCTTAAAAAAGTGCACTTTCGTGATTTCAGCACCTTCTGTTTTATTCATGATCATGGATATGCTTGAGAAAAGTTATTCCCAAAATTTGAGCGGGATTCCGATCTTGCGTGTTTGTGTTATGAGCAATTGTCTGTTTCCCACGGTCCCATAAGCTTACTGTGCTGTAATTTCTGTCCGTTACGGACAGAAAATACAAATTGCGAATTTTTTACGGATGACGCCGAATCCGAATAGGCACGTAAGCTGGGCACACCTGGATTACTAAGGCTAACGGTCAGATGATATAAAAATTCAAAATCTTTTAGGTAAGTCGGGGGTACGAGGCTCGGGGATCACGAAATGCCTCTGTAATATTTTTTTTTTTTTTTTTTTTTTTTTTTTTTTTTTTTTAATTTTATGTTATTATATTTTTGCTTGTATCTGATTGATTGATGTGACAATCGCCTAGCAGTTTCATATTTAAACCCGGGTAGATTTTCATACGGAGCAAATCTCAAGGTGATTTCCTATTCTGTAGGAATTTAAAGCAAAAATCTTAATTTAGGAAATTTAAGAAATTTTTAAGTATTAGTGTTAAAGGTGGCTTGCTTTCTCACAACACATACTTTTATTATGGTCTACATTTTAGAGAATAAAGTATGGTTTAAGCCTTCTGCTGTGTATCTATCATGTCATTATCACACGGGCCGAAAGAATTAGTTTAAGTGAACAATGAGGCGCAACGACGAGTTGTTTTACACTTGTGTGATATGACACACACGCCTGTGTGATATGACACCAGCGATACACGACAGAGGATGTGAAAGCAATACCTTTATTCTCATTTTCAACACTATTGATGATTAGATATATCTAACGAACTACCCCGGCTTTTAAATCGATCAGTCGGTGTACTCTGTGCCTTTGATTGGCCGGAGCAGTGCATATGCGTTAATGTGTTGACGCATCATACGCGCTGGTACTGTGTGATATCATCTTCATATCACACTGGCTAAGAAAAAACCAATGAAAATTGCGGGGAAACAATCTCAAGGTTAAGAAACGGTATTTGAACTGACAGAAACAGAAATATTCACGTCCATTGTGAGATACAATGCCTCCTAACCTTGGGTGCTTGGGAGTAGTGTGTCTAATAGGTCTAAATAATTACAACACTTTAATTAACATAATAATCATGCCAAATCTTCATTGTTATTTGAAAGAGGAGGTTAAAAGGTCAACAATGGTACAAATAATTTGGACTAACCTATACCACTACTTGAGTATGGTGCGACTGTTGCACGGTGGTACACCATAAGGATCGTTGTATAGGCCTGTAGTATCCTCACGGTGGACGGGTGCTAGAAGGAAAACGGAAGGGATGTGCCAAACGGGGAAGGCCTTGCCAAAAAGACACCGGTTTTGCTAGGGTATTTTGGTAAGTAGAAAATACAATTTGCAATGTTATGCATTGAATTTGGTGTTCTGTTGTGGTATTAAAAAGTCACTTTGACCTCATTTCGACAGCAGCGTAAGGTTTTTTTAAATCTTATTATTTGTTCTTGAACTGTCTAGTAGTACAGGATAGGAATCCTAATAATGCGGTCTCAAATTGTACAGAGGTCAAAGCACCCATATTAGTGGCGTTCACGAAAAATACACTTTTTAAATCGCTTATTATTGAGGCTATTATCAATATGGTTCCAAAAACTTAATGATATAACTCAGTCCTGATTGAGCATGACTAGATAGTCTTAACTGTTACGAAGTGTTTCGTTTAGCCGTATACGGCTACCTAACCCAGGGTTCGGTAGCCGTATACCAGGTAAAAAATAGCCCGGGAGTGTTTCGGTAGCCGTTTACAACAATATTTCACGAGAGTGCAAGCGGGGGAATGAGGTTGTTTGGTCTTTCTTTAGGGTTGAGTCGGCATACTCAGACTTAACTGTCTTGGGCAATTCGACTTCAAATAAGCAAGTTTTTTTCCTCTTTTGAAAACAATACTGCATTGTTATTTATGACAACAACAACGACACAGATTCAAAATGAAATTAATTTAAAAGAATTTTACCTACTCTTGTTTTCAAAGAATTTTGTCTTGCCTGTTTTTGTAAGAATAACAAGTAGCACAATATACACTTCAAATTCGGGGAGATTGTGCAAGGTCGTTTTTTACCCTCAAAGTCGGACTTTTTCTATGCCCCGTAGAAAGTCCATCAATCAGATTAAAATGTACTCCTTTTTTCTTTAATACACATATTTCAACCCACCATTTGCAGGTTATTTTAACACAAGCCCATACCAGTAACAAATATACCAATACCTGGATTTTTATGATCTGTAAAAAATTATTAATGTTCCAGATTAGCAAATCGCTGCTTACCATTTATGAATTTTTGAACGATCTTCAAAAATATTGGCAGTTCTGAATAGTTCTTACAACCTCTTAAGTATTCATATATGAAATCAGGACCCGGCAGTGCCCAATGTGAATATCTTGCTTGCTATGAAGTCAGCAGCTAAATATGTTGAAGTGTTTTGGTGGAGCCAGCTCCTGTTATTGTTGGGATTTTGAGAAGTCTATATCCACCTTTGAATTTTTTTAAAGCTAGGTCACTGGGGGTTGTGGCCAGAGTATACATACCGTTTTCGTCCAGGTCTTTTATCGCCTGCTAATTTCATCAACACATACAACTGCCCATTGGGTTTCTTCACCCTGTCTGGAAATGTTACCACAAAAAATTTGAAAAATTAAGCAATTCTTTCCTTTCCATTCCCACTGCTGTTTACTGCTAAACGCATAGGGATTGTGGACCCCAAGCATTGAAATTTGTTTTAATCTTGGCAGAGGACATCCAACCCGTGGGGGGTCAGGGAGGCACACCCCCCTGCTCAGAACCCTTGCCCCTCCCCGCCAGCCCCCCCAAATAAACTAACATTTGTTACATGTCTATTGAGAAGGACCCAGTTTTCCCCCACAGTAAATGGCCTCGCACCCCCTTCTTCTGTCTGTCCTGCCCCCCCCCCTCCCCCCATTTGCAAAGGCCTGTTATGCCGGTTACGCCACTGACTCTGTTGATTTTGGACCCCCTACTGTTTCCCTTTTCCCTGGACCCACAACCTTTTCAAGAATCTGGGGGTTCACCTCTTCTGTTGCTGACCATTTGTTAAAAACTGGTGGTTTCGTTTATCTTCTTCTTGCTTATCGGTGTCCAAACCACGTGGGCCAAGATGAGCCAGCCCAGAGAAATGGGTAACAAACGTCTGGGCTGCTTTCACTGAAATCCGCAAGGTCCTTGTTTGTGCATTGTTTGCTCCAGCAGTGGGCAGAACCAGAGTGTTCCATTGTCTGTGTTGGCTGTTTTCCACAACCACATGTTAGTATCCTGAATCTGCTTTCCAGATAGCCCACTTCTTCTTTGCAAGGAAACCTTAGATCGGCCAAAGGTTTCTGGTTCTCAATCTATTGAGGCACGCCATTCACCCATGAAGAGTCAGCTCCAGGTGGGAGATGCTCCCCAGGTTCAATACCGATAGATGTTAATAGGTTGATGCAAGAATTTAGTCTTTCTTTCTCTTTCCCAAAAGAGGCACTCTCTTAAAACCGTCCTTAGAGAACTGTTGTCAAGAGGTTGGAGGACTTTGGCCCTTAAGAAACTCCTCTCTCTACTCTCTCTCTCTGGATTTAAGACGGTTGGCAGCAGGTATCTGTCCAGACAATAGGGTGGCTTCACATGTATTACTTGACACTAAACTCTCTTGCCTGCTCGCTACGCTAGACTGATGTCTGGTGGAGCCATTCCCTGCTAGGATGTACAAGTTTTTCCGTTGGTGTTGGACGGTGGCCTCCTGTGATAAGCCGTCAGGAGGCATTTAACCCTGGGTCCAGCTCTGGCATTGGGGTTGATCTTTCCCAAACAGGGCTCAGGGCATACTCTGCACATGAGTTACCGCAGGACAAGTGCCGTCGATCTTATGGTAAGTGGTGGCGAGCACGCCCCCCCATCTTGTGTCCAGTGAGTTTGTTTCAAGATGTTATGCGTGAACATACTTTATTACACTTCTTCGTCTTCTCTCTCGATGTGGGTTTCTTATAAGAGAAGAGTGCGGTCCAAGGTAACTCCCTAGGTAAGACAGGGTTATTACAGTGCTCCAGGGGATTCCATACCAGGTAACTTTAAGCTTGCGTTTGGCTTCACACACATTCACGGTTGCGTAGATGGAAAGCCAACACACCTGTTTCTTAGATGGATTTTGCCCGTAAGTGGTTTTCCTCATATAAGGAGTTAGTTCATCCAAAGGCTTTGGAGAGTCCCCTCTCTTCAAAACAATGTGGAGTCTGCATCTTGGGCCGCTAAAATTCCAAGATTCGTCTGCCTATAAAACTACAGGTTCCTGCACATCCTGGGTTGGTCGTTGGTTATATAGTTGGAACAGAAGAGGGGCAAGCACACTCCCTTGTTGTAGACCATTCTTGAGCCTAACCCCATCGGCGCTTCTCCTTCTTCTGCTCTTTCTTCGCCCTATCTGAAACAAAGAACATCCTGTTTGCCTGCAATCCTCGGATAAGCTCAGTCTAGCAGATGTCCTTGGTAATTTTCCAAGATCTTCTGGAGTAGGCATCTGTGATTAACAGTGTCCGTTTGCTGCTGATAGGTCGACGCACACAGCTCCGGTTACCATAACCCTTCTCGAAACCATCCTCAGTGTTTTTGAGTTAGGTTGAGTACTTGGCTTGGTTTGTTGATTTGCCTGGCCGAAACATGCTTGTTCTGGTATGATGTATCGTCTATCACAGGTGAAATACGATTGAGCAGGAGGCATTCAAAGAGCGTGTAGGTATGGCTAAGGAGTGATATAGGTCGGTAGCTCGTGGGGTTGGATGGATTTTTCCCCATGCTTTAGGAGTGCCATAACTGTTGCTTTTCCCCTCCAGATCTTTGTGAACCTGTGGGAAATAAGGCAGCAATTGTAGAGCTCAGAATGTCCATTCCGTTGCTACTGGGCCCGATTTTTTCGTTTCAGTGTATAGATGTTGTTCAGCCTACTGCTTTTCCTGTTTGGAGTTTAGCAATACCAGATTCCAATATTCGTCCAGTTGAAGGGGCGAGTGAAACCAGTGTCCCACTATAACCTCTTGTGGTCTGTTTGAATCTTCTTCTTCTTGGGTTTCTTGCTGCACTTGTCATTTAAAATCGAGTTGTGGGCACTTGGTTGGTGTTTGACTTTTTGGCTGCTGTGGAGGTTCTGTTGGATCCCCTCGGAGCTTTCGGATGGTCACCCAGGCCTCTTCTTCTTTTCTTGCTGTTATGGGTCATATCGGTGGATTCAATTCAAGTGTGCCAGTTTTTGATCTTTTCCTGGGAGATCCCTTCCGAAACTTCCTCAACCTTTAGCAGTTGTTTCGCTGAAAAGGGATCACTTCAAACATGGTGAATATCTCCTTGAATATTCTCTGCACTTCCTTTGGAAAAGGCCTGGTATATAGTCGTCCTCTACAGCCTCTGGGTATGAATCTCCGTGCAGTCTTTTTCAACTAGTTGGGCAAATTTGTTCATAGTTATGGGTTTTTTGGAGCCGGCAATCTTCTTCACGTTCTGATCCAGGTCATCAGTGAACCGTTTGCCATTCTGTTTTTCCCTGTAGTTAAGGCGGCGCTTAAAAGCACTTTGTTTTGGTCTTATGCAAGCGTTGACTTGGATAACCGATTGGTCGAATGTTGAATTATTGGAACAGGATCCAGAACAACTTGCTACAAAGGTTAGATATGTTTTTACTACCAACAGCTAGAATCAGGGTTTAACCTCTCTTCCAACGGTACTTCTTTAAATGATGCGGCAAGCTTAGAGCGTGAATGAACGTAGATATGTTGACCGTCTATCCATTCTTCGACTGCTTGTCCGTCTTTGTAGTTTCATGTAGCCCCATGGTACTATGACTTGTTGAATTCCGCCA
Organism: Ophioderma brevispina; assembly: GCA_023653785.1. Taxonomy (NCBI): domain Eukaryota; kingdom Metazoa; phylum Echinodermata; class Ophiuroidea; order Amphilepidida; family Ophiodermatidae; genus Ophioderma; species Ophioderma brevispina. The sequence continues at coordinate 44,680 of JAMKCH010003702.1, forward strand.
ATGAAGAATGAAGTGGGGTTTGGTGGAATTCCCAGGGTTGAGTTGAGAGTGTTCGAAGTCTACTGATGGAGGTTGTAGACAGTAGTAACTATGACAGAGCTAATCTCAATGGTGAGTACTTCGATGTTGTTGTCATTAGACATTGAGGTTGCCTTCTACTTCGGTGCCTTGTTCTCACACAATGCACTTCCGTATTGTCGATGTGGTCCTCGGTGGCAAGGACCATTCCCGTTATGGTTGGGGGTGGTTATTGATTTCCTCTGTGGGTTTCCTGGCATACCTAGGACATCGCAATCGAGATTGTTACACAAATCAGCGATGAGATTACTTTTTTGCACGGAAAAACCCTCCCATTCATGACGCTATAGTCAGGCAGACCTTAGAAAAGGCCTGCGCTGAGTCTAGTCATGATATGGTATACTTAAGAAATGATGTTAATGGAAAACAGTTTTTTATAAATGTGGCTTTTCCTATATTCAAAAGAGTAAAAACATCACAACAAATTAAAAATCCCTATATAGGCCTCGGAAAACTGGTGCGCATTGAATAAATAAAGACGGAAAAATTCAGTATCAAACCCGGTCCTCTCGCTACCTAGGCGTGAGATTAACCACTAGACAACAGGGCACTGTAATTTTCTATTGTGGATACCAGTGGAAACAAGTGCCAATGTATTTGCATCTGTATTTCAGTGGAGAAACACTTAAACACAGTCCCCCTGTGGTCTGTATTAAATCTCAAGCCTAGATAATGAGAGGACCAGTTCGAGAGAGTGTATTTTTCATATTTAATTCAATGCTCAGCATTTCTCGCAAGCCTCTATATAATATTTCTAATCACTTTCCTCTTTGTATCAATTTCTGATCCTCGCATGCATTGGATTGAGTTTTGGCTTCGTCCTAGATTTTTGCGCAGAATCATGCAGATACATAGTTTGTAACCCACGCGTTGAAATGGTGGGGTTATAAAACTTCGAAAACTGTTAAAAGGGTGCTTACCCGCTTTCATTGGTATAAAGGGTACTTTTTGTAAAAAGGGTGGGTCCAGAAATAAAAGGGTGGGTTTGGTGGTTAATACAATACATGCCGATCTGTGGAATTAGTTTGCACTGGGTGAAGAAAATCAAAAGAACATCTATACCTGAGATATATACAATCATCTTAGTCCATACATTATCATATAAATTTACCAAATGTTGGTTGTAACTTTTGTCTTAGACATGTTAAGACAAGGCTGATGACTTCAGAGAATGCTGGTATAGTTCAGAACCCACTGCACACAAAGTGCCACAGCCCATAAAGTAAAGGGTGGGTTTACATGAGTTTCATATAAAGGGTGTTTTCAAAAAAGGGTGGGTTGAAAATAAAAAGGGGTGGGTTACAAACACCACTGCCAACTATGATATAGGCGGCCCACCCATTCTAATATACAATTAAAAATCTACAGGGAAAGAAGACCCATTTTTTGCTCAACTAGGCATATGGTATACGAGCAAATATCACAAAACCATTCACAATAAAAACACTGATTTTGTGGGCATTTCTTGTAAAGTCTTGCATTTGTCCATCAACAAATTGTGCAGCAACACTAACCTTTGATTCAGTTTAGTATAAAGTTCTGAGAATTTGGCTGCATCTTCCACTCTTTTTTGATTGGCAACTGAAGAGAGAAAGAAATACAGAATTACTACCACTTGTGATACCTGGTATAGTCCCTACTACAAATCTACACCACAGTTTATTTGATTAGCGGTACTTACATAGAGCTTCACCCTCCAGCTCCATTTAGTTATAACATGAATATAAAAAAAAGGACTGGAACTCAAAGTACTTAGAAAAGAGAAATGAATCTTTTGATACCTTTCAGCTCCCTAAACTATTTCTTAAAATCTGTTTCATTGCGCGAATGACCCAGTGAGACTTAATAATTCCGCATATTCTTGCTTCTGTAAAACATCTAATTTGTTGACTATCAAGGAACTTCAATCTTTAATCTTCAATATGTGTGTCGCCTAACTGGATTGTTCAGGTGACAAGCACAGAGCCAAAAGGTCCAAGTGTGAAAAGGTGAAGATAACAATCCAATGATGAACTGATATGTGGCATTTAAAAAACACAGTCCTTTTAATTTACAGAACTTTGCTACCCTGAGGTGGCCGCAGCATTCTGACGGTAGGCAGAGCGGCTTCCTGAAAGGATGGGCACTGATGGAGCGAGTACAGCAGCAAACTGGTAGTGATTTCAGATTCTTACAGTACGTGGGTAGTAAGTAATCTGTTGGGGTCCAATGATGAATAACAAGCTACATGGATAATTGGATAGTGTACTGTGTAAATTTAATGAGTGAGCTATTAAGGTAGGTCTTATGATAACAGTGAAAGATAGGCTACAACTCTCATTGATAATAGCCAGATTAACCAATGTAAAACTATAGTTTGTATGTTGGTAATAAGTGCCTTGAGGTTTCAGGTATCGGATTTGTAAATAATTTACATTTTTATTTTTTTTTTGGCTAACCCTAAACCACCCATTGCATTTTCTTGCAGTTATGAAAGTAGAGTACTTTTACCATAATACCTCTGCTGCGGGGTGGTATTGTGTTAAAAAATTACACGCTCAGGTAAGGGAATTTGTCTCCAAAATCATGATTTATTGCTCTTAATTCATGGTTTTTGGGGGGGAAAATTGCCTATTCTTGGGTTTTAGGTAATTACACAATATCCGCAGCACAGGTATTCTTAGTATTATGACCTTACTTTCATAATTGCAGAAGGAAAATGGAAATAGGTGTTAGGGTACCCATAAAAAACATTAAAATGTTATAAATATTACAAAAAAAACACTTGATGATTATATTACATCCGTTTTGACATGAAATCAAGACACCAAACTATTGTTTACATGCGTTATCTAACAAAAAACACGTTCACGTTTAAAAAAAACACCAGTTTTAAAAAGAGTCGAGCAGTATAAAGTAATAATGTTACGAGAGCACCAGTATACTCAAGTGCGTTCGCCATTGGAAACTTGGTCCCATTTCTGCCATTCCTAATTTCTTTGTGTAAAGGAACCTTAATCATTAGACCAAATTGTTGATTTAATAAATCCACTGGCTTTTCTTAAGGTTATGTTGGCAGTTTGAGTTTGAATTAGTATTCATATTTCTTGTGTAAAGGGCATCGTGTCTGATTTGAAGACTTTTCAAATTTATATTCTTGTGGTTGTTTCTGATGATGTCTTGTTGTTGGAGGGTATTCATAAGGAATAAAGCCCAATCTCCTTGTAACATTAATTGTCTTCCCAATGAAAAGATGTTTCGACGGATCTGCAGTCGACTGTTCTATAGAAGGTATGGTGGTTTTAGGAGTTCTGTGATAGATTCTAACTCCCGTATGTGCTGGGTATTGTCACGCTTGCTGTGAGATACCCTACTGGAAGAAGGGTACTAAGACAATAGGAAGGTGCCGCTGCTTGGTTGCTCACGTATGAAGAGGGGGTTGTTTTGAACCCGGTGTAGAAGAGTAAAACCATTGTCCGGCGTAACTCATAGTCCGGAACAATGGTGAACAATAGGGCAATCGATTAAGTTGATTCTTTAGCAATTAGTTTCACGTTTTATTCCGTTATCATCTATGGGCCCCGGACTATGGCTCCTACCGGACTATATTGCTTTCCACCACCGGCATTATTGCATTAAGCACCTCTAGCATGAAAAAAAAACACAAAACAAAAAAACAACACAAAAACCCAAAACAATATAAATTATATTGGGCTGTTGGAGGTGAGGGTGGGGAAAAACTGATTATTTTCTTTTGCATTGTAGAAGAAATGGGGACCAAGTTTGCAATGGGGCGACGCACTTGAGTATACTTGGTGCCTCTATAAACATTTATTAACTTTATCAGGCTCGTACTCTTTTAAAACTTGGTGTTTTTTCGTTGACCGTGTTTTTGGGAGGTAGATTCCTTTATTTTTGTAACTTTTTATTTTTTTCTTTTTAAAAATTTTGAGAATTTTAATAAATTTATTATAGTGGAAAATAAAATTTAGTGTTTTTGACATTAATATTTCCTTTCAGTTACTGGATATTCAGATTTAAAGTTTCGGCAAATTTTAGGCCTTGTTCACAAAAAAAATTGATTAAAAAGGCTAAAATTGTGGAAGTGTATCTTGTATATTGTCCCTATTTGTGATAATACACTGGTATTTCCACATTTTAAAAGAAAAGAATGATTACTGCTTTGCATTAGGAAAAAAAGACAATTTTAACAACAGGACAGGTGGAGGAAATTCTAAGGAAACCGCATGTTAATTTCCACTACGATAAGCTTATAAAATAAAGATGCAATCACTCAGAATCCTTTAACTAACTGTGCGAAAAGCTCATAAAAACCCCTGAAAACCCCCCCAAACCAGCTGAAAATACTAAAATATAATTGGCAGCACAAGTGCTGAATTCATGGTTTTTTTCCCCTCCTTGAAAAGGTTGCATCTCTGCAAAATAGACATTATGTCTGAACAGTAAAATTTACAAACCGAGCAAATCATGAATTTCACAATACCATATTAGCCTTTTTGGCATTAAATTTCTAATTCAATTTATATGAAATACCTGAGTGTCAAATCTTACTGGAGTGTACGCAACCCGATCTAGCCAGAGGCCATCTTTTTGTTAGAGAACATTTTGGTAATATACTTAATTGTACACAGAAGACCCGTCTACCAGACTCCTACATTTTGTGCATGCAATGTGTGAACTATATGACTGTGTCAACGGTTACGATGTTTATTTACGATGATATTGAAATGAAAATCTCAATAAAACATCAGTACTTTCAGTATCTTTTGAATTCTACTTTATCTCATGAAATTCCTCATCCTCAACTAAACGAAGATAGCACCAACTTAGACTTACTATATAAACCACATTAATTAATAAGTCGAAAATGGTAGACCCGACCGGCTCGAACCGACTGAACACCCAAATAAAAATCATAATTTCCTTATCTTGACCAGTGGGCCATCAAAGTTAGCTTAGAATATTCGGGTTCCCGTGAAACATTCCCCGCGAAGTTCAACATTCCAATCAACGAAATATAGATTTCTTAATTATGAATCGATAGTTTTCATATAGGGGCTCGGACAATGCCATGATTCCTTGCAGATTTGTGTGCTTGTACGGGGCGCGCTTACACTTTTGGTCCCAGCGACTATTTTTACTTGCTCGTTTTCCTTGATAATTTTAACTAGTTGTCTCTGGTATGAAAGAATGAAGCAGCTTCTCATATAATAGACGGCAGAAATTTCCCTGTATATTAAATTTTTTTTTCGGTTCAAAATTGGAGAAAATCACCGATTATTTTATAATTGTTGTCTCATTTTCCGTCCTAGGTATACGTACTTTAAGATATCTTTTTTTTACTAAATCCTTCCAAGACAACAACACATTGTTATGAATAATTCTTGTTAAAATCGAAACTGACAAAACCTTGTTGTTCTTCTCTGAAAAGACTGAATACTAACAATACATATACGACTCCATATCAGTTTTTCAATGGTCAGGGTGACTGTTAGCCACAAATTAAAGAAAATGATCACCAAACTGAATACTAATCATAATTTTCAAAAGTTGTGGGCCACAAGGCGGACTCGAAACTGACAACACCAGAACTAACCAAAGTAAAATTAAATGACGCCATCGCTTAGACCGCTGCGCCACGAAGGAAGTCGGTACATAATACGCGATTGTTTGCTATATGCTATGAGGTTTCATTATGATGTTGAACCAAAAGAATTCTGTTAAACATCATTGTCTTCTTTTATGAATCAATTATTTTCATGGTAGCTGGAAAGGCACATCACATGAGAGGAGCAAAATAGAAATTAGTATAAATGTTGTAACTATTAATTTCGTAATAAAAGCTGTAGGTCGTTGACCTTTTTTTAAGTTTCACATTTTGCCACTAAAAATCGCTATCATACCGTTGAAATCATTTTAACTCGTCGTTTTCCGGTGTTCTAAATTCATAGCTTGCTCATAAAAGGACCAAATGACTTCTGAAATGGTTGAAATCATGCTGAGCTACTGGTATTACGAGTAGTTTAGGGGTCGTTAACGATATTCCCACCTAGTGTTTACTCGTCAAACACGCATCAAACAAGGGAATTTTGTTTCGATAATATAACGCACGTGTGTGTCCTTGATCATGGATGTTCTTTCTAATTCTTTTTTGCTGTTTTTTTCTTATTTTTTGGTTTGTATTTTTGAACCTTGGTGGACCACTACCGTGTATTTTACTAAATTGGATGTGTGAACTAATATGAATGATACCTTCCATTCCATAAACTTCAATGCCCAATGGTGACGTAAGTAAAGAAATGATCTTACTCTCGTGGTAATTTTAATGTGTTGAAAGTCGTTGGCTAAAGGTCCGCCACTGCCGACAACAAGAGACTATCCAAAAGTAAAATCATTAACGTCCAACCAATTATTAGACCGCTTCGCCACGAAGGAAGCTTACTGCATGTAACGCAAATTTGTTGGGATATGATCGCAAGTGATGGTTCAAGTAAGTGATTTGAATCCACAAGAATCCAGTTAAACTGTCATTTTCCTTGCATATAGTTGAATTCCTTCAATATTATCACTCAAGGAAGGCACATCATAGCTAACTAGAAATTATATTCAGTTTGGCTACTATCCATTTCGTAATAAGGCTGTAGTCTGTGAGACCACTTTTAAGAGTTTCCCACTGCCACTAATAATCATTATATGACCGTTTGTAAGTACTTCTAATTCATCGTTTCCGTTTCTTATTTCATAGGTTTGCCATTAAACTGTGTCCAAAATACTTTTGTGGGTTGAAATACCTGCTCTGGTTGTGTATTGGGAGCGTTAAGTGATTAATTGATGATATTGCACTATGCTATTTCTCGTCAAACGCGCGT
>JAMKCH010003703.1:0-35479 GCA_023653785.1 Ophioderma brevispina
TCAAGCAGGGTAATTGGGTCTTTTTCGTGGGCGGCTTGTTGTTCTACACTGAACGCATGGGTGCCTCACACAGCAACCGAGTGGCAATCTCGCAGTTAGCTAACGGGAATCAAGGGAAACAGTGAAGCAAGGACATCGAAGGTAGTTCTGGTGAGAAGAGTTGGCAGTGTCTTAACCCCTCCTCCTCTGTAGTTGTATTTTGATCCGGGGAATTTTGTTTTGATTCAAATTAAATTCAATTCGGCCACAAAAAATATGGCGCTCTTGATCCAATTTTAAATCAAATCCTTTAAAATTGAGAATAATATTGATTTCAAATTAAATTCATTCATCAAAATAGCAGTTGAATAATTTAGATTCAAGTCCTGGCAATATGATTCATTCAATTCAATTCAGATCCTTTAAATGTTAAACGTACATACGAGATTTTCATTGGCTATATTAATCGTACCCGGTATATTTGAAATAATTGTGTTTAAAGAATACTTTACAAGTGAAAACAAAGACAAAATTTCAAAATTGCTTTAACACCTTAAGTGGTCGGGGGGGGGGGGGCCAATATGGACCTTAACATCAGTTTTCGCGCGTTTAGCGAACGCAAATGGAGTGAGAGCCGTTGTTTCTGCGAATTGTCAGCTTGTTATCCCGCATCTTATGACATGTGGTGCGAAGAAAATCGCGTCGCGCGTTACGTTTTAGGTCCATATGGACCCCCTTTTACACCAACGGGCATACCCATGACAAAATTTTCCACATAAAGGTGCCTTTGACCTTTGGTGCTCCTACTCATTTATTGGACTTATTTACTATCACAACCAAAATAACTAAGTAAATTTCATTAATTTTCATTAACATTATATCAACTAAATAAAGTAGGGCTTATTTGACCTTTATACCAACACAAAAATGTTAACCAATAGAAATATAAATACCAATAATTGTTCATCTAGTCCTCATGATTGTTTCTGTATGACACGGTCATCTCAACTAAACTTGTGAAGAGGTTTGCACACATCCATTGTAATAGAGTCGTATACAATTTACATTGATTATAATATATTTCCATGAAAAAACTAAATGGACCTGTATGAACTTCCTGGAGTAAGGTTTTGTTTCTTGGCTCCTTTGTGGGCATAAGGTAGCTTATGAGCTCCTAACTTTTAATTTCTTTCAAAATTCTCCTCGATTACTTAGGAGTGAGCTGATGAGATCATTGTTCCTACCTAATCCCATTAAAATAAGTTTCTTCAAGAAATAGAGTCAGTAGTGATAAACTGACTACTTCAACATGCCTCAATTAAGAAAGCAATAACAAAACGCAAAATCCAGGACCCAGGCAGAAAAGTTCTGCATTCAAAGTGGCCACAATTTGTTTTAATGGGGCTAAGCAGTCGATTTGCTAGCCCAACAGTCAAATTCTATCTTTCTAGATGATTTGACATCATGTTTACAAACCAATTGTAGCACCTGGTCTAACTGAAACATGTTAGAGTGCAAATATATGCCCATAACATTTACAGCATTCAATAGCCTATCACGCCCGATTGAGCGCGAATTTTTTAAAAGCAAAGCCCCTTCAGGACTCACGATACTGCCGGGAAGTGCTTCTGTTTCGTTGCCACAATTTTTGATTCCATCTCGCATTACACTGCAAGCCCTTTAATAGTCAAAATTACCCTGCAAATTAAGCAAATTATTTATAGATCACTGTTATTAAGGTTATTCGCATGCATTTGGAGTCACAAATCATGTGTTAACACTGTTACAAGTTAGAAGTTTTGTTTTTCATTTTGCCAAACAACAATTTCCCAAATAATTGTCATGTGAGGGCACTGCATCAGTGGAACACATTTCCCTTTACTTCAAGCCGGTTAAATCGATAAATTATAATGATAGTTGGTCCTTTCAAGAAACTATCCTGAAAATTTACTTCAAGAGCAAGTTAAACTGGATCGTTTTTTTTTTTAAATCTTAAATGTCTACACTATAGCTATGGCTATAATGATCAAATATTATAATAACAATATACCATCATTTAACAGTGGACTCACAAATTGCACTCAATGATTTGCCCGGATCAAAATTGTTGAATTTAAAATCCGGTGCAAAAAAATTGACTTCAGATCCCAATAACTCTCCTTTAAATAGTATTTTGATTCGATTCAATTCAGTGCTTGTCATTAAGAAAATTAAATTCAGATTCAATTCAATGGTCAAAATTGAATCGCCAAAAATAATTTGATCCATCTCATTCAATGCATCAACATAACACTATCCCTGTGGTCAGTTCCCTCCCATCACCCTGGGGCTCAACCCTGATTTTCTATTATACACACTAGATAGTGAACGCCAGCTCAAAAGCCGAAACCATCTTTTCCCGCAGTGCGTACTTATTTCCATAGCGTGGTGTACCAATTTATTCATATATTCCCCTGAATTTCCATACGTGGTGTATGCCAATTTTATCCATATATTCGCATTTGCATAGAACAATGTCCGTTTTTTCCCCCAGCACAGGTTACGGCGCATGTTGCGTCACGCGTGCGCGTTTTTCGAATGGATAACCGTAATGAAATTAATAATTTTTTCAAAACACGTTACGGTTGCCGCCTATTCTTCAACAACGGGCGTACGCTATATCTATTGTTATAAATAGAATCTGTGGGGCTCACCTCCCCGGGCAACCATCCCACGTTAAAATTACTTTTGCGTCATGACCCTCATCCTGAGAATTATAAGCATCTCATATTCCCTGGTCTAGAATCAATGATTCTGAATATTGGTACAATTTGGTCATGGATGGAAAAGCTTAAGTAACGTAGATTACATATAAAATCCAAAATAAGTTGAAAATTTCCACATTTGTGTTGAGTATTTTTTGACCCCTTTTAATTTCCCGCCCAATAGCTTCCTCGAAAACGTTCCGACAAATCCCATCGCAGGCAAATGGTGAAACGGTCAACGTGATGACCATCCATAATTTACTTCGTTGTGACATCATCATCGCAGTGTGCCAACTTCAATAATATTAAATACACGAAATTAAACACAATAATGTCATTCTGTAACTTTTTTTTCTAATTTTATTAACTTTCATTGCCATCAATATTACAGTGTCAGCAATACAATTCGAGTCAACACGATGTTTTGGTCATCACTTTGACGTCACGAGGAGAAGCAAAATTGGGCGCTTTTTGAACAATGCAGCCGTGCGAAAAATCCGCCGTTCTTTCTTCGTATGTCAAAAAGCAAAAAGCAAAATGGCCTCATTTTGTTATTTTTAACATCAAAATTGTATTATTTTTTTTATTTTTTTTATTTTTTTTACGTTTTTCTTTTTTTATTTAATTTGGACAAAAACTTGACATATTTCCTTTAAAGGTGCAACTAGAGATTTTGTGCCAACCCGATATATATTGTGCCATTGTAGTGATTTCATATAGATAAGACCCCGGTAGATTTCTAAACCTTGTCTTCGGTACAGAAATGCCTTGAAATTGTACACAGAAGGCGATTTCATATGCTTATTTCAATACAAACATAGGCTGAATTTAGTATTTGCTCCTATAAAAATTAGAAAGTTTCAATTTTTGGTAATAAAGAATATTTTTCAGCCTAATCCTTTCAGATGGGGACGTTTTTGATAAAGCTTTAACATTAGTGCAAAAATCAAATTTTTCATATTGTTTTAGGGACACCTGTTATGTAATCTCTCGTTGGCAACCTTTAAATGAAAATCTATCTCTTTGCCCAATAATTGTCATACGCCACTATGTCTATTCAGTGACGCCGAAATATTATGACCACAACAAGCATCTACTCCTACTCCGAGTTTCACACTATTGTCTGTTTCAATTAACTTAGATATCGGTTTTAAGTTGTAATTAATTATTTCAAAAAAATACACGCTTCGAAAAAAAAAATCACGAATGAAAAGTTTAATAATATTAAAACTCTAACGATACAAATGTCCCGTGGGTAACAGTCAGGCCGACTATTGTTCAACATGTCTTACAAACATGCTGTTTAACTGGTCTTTCATGCCTACTATAAAATGATTTATTCTTAGATCGTTGATGAAAATAATGCCTTATCTCGCCCCAAAGTTTGGAGTTAATTTGATTCTTCCAACAATAATTATTTTTGTATTCCCATCCACAAAGAACTTTCTCGCAGTGTATTGAAATCAATTATTTGGGCCAGAGATATTGATGTTAATTACTAAAGACAAAACGTTGTAATACATTCACACCAAAAACTGCTACGAAGAGCACGTTTAACAGTAATTGAACATGGGTAATCCAAATTGAAAAATATCAATCTATCAACTGGGACAGTAGGAATAACCTTTTCCCACATTTTGTTCACCAGTTGCACTCTACGAGCCATGAGACCTTCTTAGAGGCATTTTAAATACGTCAAAACTGTGCGCTAATTAACACAAGCTTACATTGACTTGGGGACCGTTTTATTTTATCTGGCCTCTTCCATTCCAAATAAAGTTAAAAATAAGATCACTGATCGTTTTCAACTATTTCATCTGTTTGAACGCATTTGACAAATGTATTTTAATGTTATAACAACAAAATTTTACAACGGTAATCTCTTTCCGAGCACTGGGAGTGAACGTTTTTGCCAAATTCAATTTAGGTAGTGCAGGGACCGCAGCATCCGATTGCGTGGTTTTGGTGCGATACCTCTCGTGAAATTGTTTGCGGTCTAGTAAAACACGTGGGGATGATGCAAAATTGGTCATGAAATTAAAAATCTTGCGGAATCATTGTCGATATATGACCTTCATATTCTGCATAGACTTTTGATATGTTATATTTTTTCTGTAATTGTATCATTTTTACATATTCGATGTACTAACCTAAATGTTTGTAATGCAGCTTTGTGGCCATTCCAATCAAATCCATCAACATAATAGCGGCCAGAATCTCACACGTGCAGGCGGTACCTCCAACCAGGGAAGGTGGAATTTCCCACATTCCCTGATCCAACAAACATGCGGTTCCGAGAATTATGAGCTAAACATGTTATCGAATAAGCACAGTTTCGCCGACATTCAAAAGTGGAGAAAGGCTATGGCAATAAGGTTTTAAATCTAAATCGTGCATGCTGTTTTGTCTTCGCTATTTGGCAATTTTGTGTATACTTGATGTGCTCGAAACTATTTTAAGACAGGCATTCAATATGGCTGAAAGCAGTTCGGGAGAAAAGTCCAAATAATATGATCCGAAATGTTTCATCTTAGCCATACGTGAATCTGCAAATGATGAATGCTTCTCTTATCGAATGGTACAAGCTATACAACAGGACAAAATGGACACTCGAATATTAGACACGCGTGCAACAAATGAGGGGGAAGCGCCAAATCTCAATGGAAGTCTTCGCGTGATGAAAAGTTATTACCAAAATTTGAGACCTTGTCGACGCCAAAGGCAGATCGAGACTTCAATTTGGGAAAGGTCGTTAAAGAACGGTTCTTTTATCAACAGGACAGTGGTAAATTCCCGTTATTAAATAGTTATTTCTAATTCGACCTCTGTAACAGGAAAACTTCATTTTGTCATGATTGGATACCGTCAGCACCTAGCGAAAAGAGCGGCGAGACCCGTACTTCGAAAAAACTTGGGGGCGAACCCGGTCACGTTGAGGGGCAAAACGCATTGCTACATTTTTCTTTTGGATAATAGGCACTAATGTACAATGAACGAGAACAGGTTGCTGAAGAAAACCAGGTTTACCGGAGATATCTGAAAGGGGTGATTTCATCGACCGCTTATCGCAATCCTTACTTTAAAAACGATGTTCTGGGTCTGAAGGTGGGTTTGAACTCCTTTTGCAATCAGACTAAATTTGTTTTAAAAATGGACTGCGATACTGTACCAAATATCAAAAACTGGTGAAACATTTAAAATAAGTCAACGTGTTTATGCATGGTTCTATAATGCGGGGTAAAGCTGTTGTTACGCTCCAGGAGTAAGTTAAATGGTATTGTCTCCCGCTGAATCCCTTATGCAGAATCGCGACTATGTGACTGGACCTGCGTAGATTATTCGGGGTTCTTATACTCTGCTTATCGTATCTACTCACGTGCCCATACTACCCATCGAAGGACGCATATGGTCGGATTACTATGAAAACGATAGGCATCATGCCGAGATATGGGACAGTCCGCTCTCACATAAAAGAATATCATTCACCGAACAATGATTCAACGTTTGATTCGCTTAGTGTCTTTTCAAAGGCTTTACCATGGAAGCTTTGAAGTCTCCAGAGCAAGCACATGATTTTTGGGTGAAATGGGACCATTTTGCGGGGACACTAGTATGGAAATAATTGACAACAAGGCCACTCTATTAACACTAAAGATAACTAATATTTCCCAGCCCAGGTTCACGATGGATTATTAAATTTTATTAAAGCTTGTATAAAGTAAATTGTTATGACCACTATTGGCATCTCCATTGTTTGATATTAATCGGGTCAATTAATAGTGGAGAGTTTTCCTACAAAATTGCTAAGTTTTGTACCAATTTTCTAAATATGGTAACATTCTGACCATTTGGGGGGGGGGTAATTATTCGCCCAATATTGTTCTCCCGGCGTTTGTCTTCTAAAATTTGTGAGAGTAGTAAAATTCATGTATGGCTTTAAAACTTTATTTCTCATAAAAACCTTTTACATCACATACAATTTGGTTTCAGAAAGAATTACTCACATATATGGCTGTCTTGGAAGACTAGAACGAAATTGCAACTGAGCTCGATAATAAACTCCAAACATTCGGGATATCTTGGACCTCTCGAAGCATTTGACACCATAAAATCACACCATTCTTTTTTTCCTTGAAAAAAGTAATGCATTAATGGTGTTAGGGGCATTGCCTTCGATTGGTTCAGGGGTTATCCTACGATAGAACTCAAATTAGGGTTTCTTTTAAACAGTGTGGAATCTACACAAATTTAACACATTATTAGTCGGATGTTTTATTCCTGTCAGTTATAAAGTTTTCGGGGAGTTTCGACGATTCCATTTGTTCTGAGAGTTGTATTGCTTGTACCCCCAATCAATACAATAGAAAATTCGTTCTCATGTCCACGAACCTTAACGGATCAGGATTAAGCCATAACTTTAAATAAAAATGTCCCTTTTCTCATGATAGCCAAATGTTACCAAGGCATAGGCACTGCATAAATTCCCAAACAAAAACGTGAACAAATCTCAAGCATGATATGGATAAGTATTTATTACCTACAACCAAAGTTAAGTTATTTTTACGGTTCACATAAGGAATATTAAAAAATGATGATGATGTTTAAATACCATTTATTCGTCTTGTTCCAAGGCGCAAATTATCCCCCAAAAATTGGTCATCAAATCTTTACTATATATTAAGTTATTGCGTTTTAGAGCTTTGGTCAGTACATCACAAATCATACATTCTCCGTGGACCCACCTTAATCCCTCATTATTCACCCAGCCTGATGTTCCATGACACTTTTCGTTCTTGTGTAGTGTGAGGTACCAAAAGATAGGTTCCAATCGATAGCGTTGTTTGTCTCAAACTGTACGACAATTCTGTTCAATTGAATCTTGGTATGATGCCTTTACAAATTCGTAAACACAAGTTCATGTACAATGGGTGAAAGCATCAACCTTGTGAACAAAGTTTAGCATTTACGGTTACATACGGTTTTTTTAGTTTTTGGTTCTAACACCTCCCCCTCCACATTAAATTCGTACCATCGACCATATGCGTTTCCTGACAGGAATAAAAAACTTCAGACTATAACTATGGGGGTGCCCAAGTCAATTCTTGGTTCTTTGCTTTTTTATTATATAACCTAAACGATATCACTATCTTCCCGATCCAAAAATGTCTTTTTGTAGATGCCGATGGATACACCCTCCAACATCGTCATTTCTGAAGGTAATATCGACCGTCTTGAAAAATTGTCGTTCACGAAGGTCTTACTAGAATCTCAAGTTGTTGTAAAGGTAAAGGTAACAAACTATCTCTTAATATTAGCAAAACCAAAACTATAATTTGTTTAAAAAACCCGCGTTAGTAACGAATTTCCCGATTTGAACATTAAAATTGATAAAACATTCCCATTCCCCCAAAAAAAGAACTCATTCTACATTTTTCGGCCCCAGTCCGTTTAATATTAAATCAGATCTGATTGGAGGAGGTAAACTACCCCTGACACCAGGTAGCTATATATTGTCGAAATATACTGGAATTTGTATAGGTTAAAGGGTTAAAAGCAATACCCTTAAAAACTAGTGAACCTTGTTCTCATCTATTAGGAAATCTTTGTATTACAATATTCTAACTTATTGTGTATCATGATGGGGTGACTTGGGGGGGATCCAATTGTAATCGATCTAGATCCATATTAAAGCAAACGAAAATTATCAGACTCTGTACAAAACTCCCCGTGGCGGGCACACTCAGCACCTTTGTTTCTCAATTAAAAATCTTACTGGTACGATATCAATAATGACACAAGGGGCTACTTTTATGTACAATTTTGGTTAACAATAATCTCCCCATCCACACTTTGTAAATTTTTGTTTGTGGGGGTTCGAATCGCACAAATTCATTAGTTAATGATACCAGAACCTCACACTTAGTTCGCCCAAAGAATTCAAAACACGATATTGGCCAGAAATACTTATTAGAAGGGCCCAGGGGACTATTTGTGGAATGGAATTCGAGGTATTTTATATTAGAAAACTCAAAGACACAGTTGTTATTCAAAAAGTATTATACTCGTCATCTGTTACGTTCTATCAAAAATTGTAATATCCCCTTATAATAGGGCATTGTGTAATTATTTACGTACCTTAATTTGTCAAAATTTATATGGCATATATTGGTACACTTACTTATGGTATTTGATATCATAAATCAATATTACTGGCCTAAAATTGCTCAAAACTGTTAGTCTGTCATCACTTGTCCTGTCTGCTCTGTCAGCACCAATGTCCGGCAAGTTGACGTTGTAGTTTGTTTTTGCACTTTTACATGTTTAAAGGGGTAGTCACAATTCCGAGCTTTGCTCTATTGACTATCCCACCACATTTGTATTATTATTGTGTTTATAATAATTGTATTTGAAATGTTGATGTGGTAAATAAACTGAACTGAACTCATATACAATACTATATCAATACTTGTAGCTATAACACCAGGTGAAATGATGCCGCCATATGCATTCAAACGTAATGAGTTAGAAATGTATTTGAATAATATAGCATGTCATTGACAGACATTGATCATGATCAAATATGAATGCATTATTAACTCAAAAAATACTGCAAAATATTACTGATTTATACTTATGGCTATAATGAAATACTTGTATATTCTAATAAACTTACATGGTATTGACCAATTGTGATCATTATCAAAATATGAATGCATTATGACCTCTTAAAATAATACAAACTTTATTGATTATTACATATATAAGTAATTATTATAGCTGTAAATTATATTATGCGTAATATGCCTTCATATGCATTTAAACGAAGCCGAGTAAATATGTATACATTTTAATAAATTTCCATATTTGACATTTGTACAATTCATAAAATGACTATGTCATTGACAAAATGTGACGATCACCCAAATATGAATATAATGTTAAAGGTCCCAGGAAATGCAAATAGAATTGATGTGGTTTGTGTCAAGTCTACAAGGAGGGACGAGAAAGCATTCAATATTTGGGTTGGTGATGACATCATTAGTGAAACTATTGATTTTTCAGAGAGTAATAGAAAATTCCAGGTGACAGGTGTGAATCTATTCATGGCACTGACTGAAAATCAATAGTTTCACTAATGATGTCACTGGTAGTGTATTCTTTTTTGTGTTTATTGGAATGGAATGCCCCGTAAAGATTTGGAGTAGGTTTATCATCTCATTTCCTGGGACCTTTAAATATTACTGAATACTGTTGAATACTGAAAAGCTGTAAATTAAATACTTTGTGAAATGATGACTCCTTATCCAATTGAATGGAATTGAGTTTGATGTATATGGAGTAAATTGGCAAAATGGCAAATTGTGATTTTTACTAAAATGTGAATGTATTATGAACTTGGAAAATAATGCAAAGTGTTATTGAATTCTATTTACAGCTATAAATTAAGTAGATGAAATGATGTCATTATAAGCATGCAAGAATTGACGTAAACGTATTTCAGGTGGAACATTTGAAAAATGTGTTGTGACTTTGCTTATAATCAATATTATTACCTTGTGGGTGTCTCCTTTGTGACTAAAAGCTATGAAGGTTGAGTTTGAAAATTTAACACGTATAGTTATACATTAGGGGAGGCCCCGGGTTCGAATCACGCCACGGATGTCCAATGTTCCTTATCGTCTATCACTTTACCACTTCCCTCCCTCTCTGGCTAGAAACCAAAAGGCGGTTAGGGTTAGAGCTAGGGCAGTGTCTATATCCATGGCCGCCGTGTAATTGAAACCCAGTTGCTACATATAAGGCATAGTCAATGCGGGACAAGACCAAAGATCGTACAGCATGGTTGCAAGCATCAAAAGTATTAAACCAACGTATACGCCAAAAATATGGTAATTTACACCCTTACAGATGGCTCCGATGTGATTGGACATACTCATGGTGGAATCAAACATAACCCCAAGGTTCTTTACACACACAGATGCAGGAACAGAGGTGTCACCCAGATTTAATCGGATTGGAGGCAGATTTTTCAAAACATAGGGCGTGGCAAAGACAATATTTAAAATTCTGTCTTTTCTTGATTCATCTGTAGCATGTCATTTGACATCCAGGGTTCGTTCCCCAAACTTGATGCGTAAGTTGTGTCGCAACTCATGCTCAGCACATGCTAAGATTTCTATTAGTTGCGACTTATAGAAAATATAGTGAATAATATCTTAGATGAAATATGGGATAAATAAAAGGATTACAGATTAAACTAAAGCATCATTGCTTCTATATGTATGGTTTTCATTCATGACGTTTTCCTTTCCTGAACAAATGTTATCAAAGTATAGAGAAATGGATTAATTGCAGAATTGATCGGTATTATGAAGGCCACGGTCCAAGCATATACAACCGGGTTGACTTTAATAACTTGACACTGTGCAAGAATACACGCTATTACAAGAGGCACCCAGATACAAAAATCCGTCAATACAATGGCGGACATCTTGATGGCCATTCGCATTTCGATTCTATCATTTTGTGTGCGCCCAGCCTTTTTTTGCAGTTTGTTTTGCTATTCCAAAAATCTGTGTGTAAAAACAGCAACACACACAAAGCATGTAAAGTTAATTCCTATAATCAATATTATTGAGAAGTAAGTTGCTAATTGGTCACCATAGATGTCTGAGGTGGTATAATAAATAGGACGCTTACGGAGAAATGAATATTCAAGCCCAAATGACCTGCTAGTTTTGAAGGAGAAATCAGACAAGTCAAATTCGTGAGAAACTATTTCTTTAAATACAAAGTAGTGGACATAAACATAAATTTCATTTGTTCTTAATGAACTCAGTGGTCTTCTCACGATTGGTATACCGACGCACACCTCAGAAATTTCCAAAATATTGTTAAACATTCCAGACAGCAATGTGGGGATAACACTGAGTGCAATTCCAATTCAATATTAACGCCAACCAAACATTGACCGTCTTTGGTCGTAAACGCCGAATACTGAGAGGATACTTAACTCCTTGAAACCTATCAAACTTATCATTTTTGTTTAAGTACTTTTCTGCCTGTAAATGTACATGTAAGGAAGCACGGTGGCCCTGTTAATGCCTGTGATACAAAATATGTCGGCAAGCCATAGTGAAGTCAGTGGTTTGTTATCTCAAGGTTCCTGGTAACAAAAATGGAGGTGCTAGATATGAAGATGTACTCTTTGAAATATCCTTTTTATTAAGCAATTAAGCATGACAGTTGTGAACGCATTTTGTCTTTTTAATGAAGTGTTGTCTTCAATATAGCACAAAGGAAAAATCTGGTTCTCAATATGCAGAGGTGAGCTGATACGCTCCCCTTGAATTTGGTTTTAATGGTACCTAATTTCTTCCACTATTGACGTTTCTTTGTGTGTAATGGAATGTACTTTGTATTTGTATTGTAAAATAAGAGAACAATAAAGACCCTCACGGGCTAGAGAATAAAAAAAAAAAAAAAAAAAAAAAATTATCAATGGTAACTAGCGATCCCCGGTTTTCGCGATCACCCGGGTTCGCATCACCTGTCGTGAATGAGCTTTGTGTTTCAATGTGACTCTGAATGACCCCTTGATACATTGTCGAACTTTTAAAATTTTCTGCATCAAGAACAGTCGACCCCGCCCCACAAACGACTCTTTCACAACATCATTAGACCATATCGAAAAGCGCGCCACCTTAATAATAATTAACCTTGGTTGGGGTCACCTGTATAGCGCTCTAACCAAAGCACAGAAGCTTTGCACCTTAGTCAATTAATCCAAATTATTACATTCATTCCTCATTTTGGGCTCATAATAATTTCATCATAGACACTTAGTACAATTTGTATTGCAATAGATCAAAGTCCATATTTCTAAAATGTCAGGTGGTTGGTCTGACATTCGTCTTTATAATACTGACATGCTGATATGCACAAGCAAAACCACTTCTTTTAAACCTTCCCAATCCCCATTACAACAATCGTTCGCATTATACCGTTTTGCTATTTCGATCGATCGTGTTTTACATTCTATTCACATGGACTAATCGCAACCTCGTGTTACGGCGCATCGGATTTCCATTGATTTAACATGCCGACCCCGTGCAGTAATTGGGTTTGGAATAGATCACACGACAATAGATTAATGCATGGGGGCAGGGTGGTGGTGACCGTCGTAAATTAGCACGACGGTGCCTCGGGCTTTTGTTGGTGGGTGAGGAATCTTTTGCGTGTGTATGGCAATGGAGTAGCGGTGGCCCCGGCCGGCAAACCTAGACTCCTGTATAAATATGTTGGAGTTGTCATGGTAAAAGTGTGTCGTGTGGTGCGCCGACCAAGTTCGTCTGGATAAACCAAAGTTTTCTTGGCCTTTTATAATAAAGATGAACAAATTAACAAATCCCTAATCTCCATATGTGTTTCCATAGACTGTTTTGCAGGTGCACCAACCTATGAAACACTACACGTTCCAAAGGAAGTTGATCCACTGCACTGGAGCACACACAACACCAACCTTTTAATCTAAGTGAAAAACTTGCTCTTACCAAGCTTGGTCAGTACGTACTACTTGTTTGGATGCCTTTGTTATACTCATGTTGGATACTTTCCGTTTGTTTTGGCGATTACGCCGGCCCTGTGGGGCGCGTATCCGCTTACCAATCGAATTGGACTCGGACCGCCCAAGAAGCTACAACCCACCCACCAAGTTTCGTTGACGGTACGACCCCCCCGGCCTCTGAGAAACTAGGCGGAAGATATCCCGAAGGATGATGGAGACAGATTACGTGGCCTATTATAATATAGATAAGAAGCGCTGATACTTCACTTGACAACGGTGAAAGTGTAGCCGATAGCTTGCACATAGCAGCTCCCCTTCCACCTGTAGGAATAAGGACAGAAAAATGTAATCTGTCCAAAATATGCATCCGCTGACCGCCAAAGAGAGAGAACCATGTTAAATTTACCACCCACACACTTGCCTGCTCATCCCCTCCAGTTGGAATTGAGCAGGCCTTAGACCGGATATGTTAACCCCCACAAAGAAATATGCTAACGATAAATGCAAGTCAAACAGGTCTTTGTAAATTTGTTGATTGCTTATCAATTCAGACGAAGATAATACAACTGATTTGTGGACAATGGCGAATAAAACCACGGATAAACTCGATAACTGCAAGGAATACCATCAAGCATTCGTTTACAGGTGAGATAGCCAATCGAGGATTTTTAGAAAATGCAGCTTACCATATTCAACAAAACAACAGGTGGCAGTTTCATCAACTAATATAGTTGAATTGTCCAGTCCAGGAAATGTAGATGGATTTCGAAATTAAAGAAAGGTCATTCGATCTTAAATCTGCTCTTAATTGTTTGAATTGAATTAAAAACGTTATTGACAACATTGACAAGAACGGAATTAGTGACTGTTTTGTCAAAGCTTCCTCGTTTTGTCGCGCTTGTATCCCATTTGTTGCATGGAATTACACGGGGCAGTGGCGTGGCGTGGTGCGACGTGGTTTAGTGGTTAGAGAGATTCGCCTTTGGAACCAATGGTCCCTGGTTTAAATATCTAAAGTGGGGTCAGTGGCGTAACGGGTCTTGGGAAATTTTTCCCTCTTCAGGGGGTCACAAAGGCCATTTTCCGGTCAGAGGGCTAAAAACAACGGCTGATTTAGGATGGATTTTTGCAATTTTTTTCCGGCAAAAGTCGTCAGGGGGGCAATCTGGTCCCCCCGCATGTTACGCCAATGAGTGGGGCTAATTGCTGCATTTATTCTAGGTACTCAATTCTGGATGTAATTTGTAGAGGAGCTATTGATTAAAACCAGAATTGCCACTCTCCTCATGGTTCATTTGTTCAAAAGTGTTCCCATTGTGTGTGTTTCGTCAATGTTTGGATGTAGCAACCTGGCGCTGAAAGCTGCTGCCTTAGTAAGGTTGCGTTGTCTCTGTCGTTGTTTGCGCTTTGTAACTTTCGGGAAAAAGGCGCATTACAAATGTTAAAATTATTATTATAATTAAGGGTGCGAATCATATATAGATAAACCAAAAAATAACCCATTAGCCAAATATGATAGATGGTAATTGGCTAGTAGAAGAGTGGTGAGTCTCTCTTGCTTACTAAATAAGCCTGGCTTAATATAACGTAAGGTGTTGTTTTGTAGATTCAAGACTTCTAATTCCGAGAGGCCCTGGAATATTTTAATGGGAGATGACACGGAAATGGCGTTAAACACAAGCAAACACACGCAGAAGTTGATTTCCACGGCATGCACCTTGTTTGACCAGTCTGTGGCCTTTTTGGATTTAATATCAATGAGTAAGAGTCTATGATATTCTTGTAATAGACACAATTGTTGATTAAAGATACGGCACTTAAAAGTTAGCATACAAATTACCTGGATGTCTTTAGTCTCTTATTAATGTCTGTTTTGGGTATGTTATTTTTATGTGTAAAATATATCTTTATTCTTCCAATGGCCTAGACTATCATTTATGAGTAAATTGAAGAAATTTAATATTTTCTGCAAATGTGCCAGTGCCGCTTTAAATATTATTATTAATTGCCTCCAAGGTATATTTAAGGAAAAGAATCCCAAGAGCTAATTAGTTAACTTTTTTACTTAGTAGAAAATGATGATTTTTTCACTCCTGTTAGTGCCCAAGGGGGTCCTAGGGACCCAAACTAATCATTATAATGAAGCCGTGAGAGGATTTAATTTTTTGGTATCAAAAGAAGCGTATTTATAGATGAGTTGACATGTGACGTCAACGCCCGGCAACGAACAAAGCACTGCCCGGCAGTATGCATGAGCATCTGCAGGTCTTGTGCTGTTAAAATTCGCGCTCAATCAAGCGTGATAAGGCTACTGAATGCTGTAACTGTATGGACATATTCTTCGCACCTCTAACATGTCAGTAGACCAGGTGCTAACTTCTGTTTGTAAACATTGATGTCACCTCATCTATAAATCAGGCAAATAGCAAGAAACTCCTTGAAAAAATCCCATTGCGGAACCGAAAATCGAAACCAAATCAAATGTTAGGTCCCATGGACCTCGGCGAGAAATTTCGCATTCCCCGTTCGCTTCCGTTCATAAATTTCGCATTCCCCTGATTTTATGAGATAGAAAGGAGGAGGGGAGAGAAAATGCTACTTTCCAATGTACATAATTCTTAAAATTACTAACCTTAAAATATTGATGATAATTCGAACTTGACTCTTGGAAGCGACGTCGCGAATTAGCTAGAGTCAGGTGCGTCCTCAGTCTCACGATAGAAAAACGCAAAACTGTAAAAATCTGTTGCAACCATCTGTTGCGGCTTACTGTATTTGGCGAAACGAACCGAAACGAACTCGCCTCGGCAGTGGATTAGCATTACCCGGCTTGATTCTCATTCACGGTATAGCATGCATGACGGATAAGCGTGTAATCCAATGAGAGTTCTGTTTCGTTTCGATTCGTTTCGCAAAATACAGTAAGCCTCTGTTGCAATCATTGATCTGCGTGTCAGCAGTTTTCTCCTCGAAATAGGTTATTTCATTTGAAATCCACCCTGCACGGCTGCACGTCCACAGAGAGTATTTCTATTTTAAATGAACTCACCCCAATAGGCGATTTTCCACAGAAGGGGTGTGGTTTCAAATGTAGTTGTTCAATTGGCTATTCCATTTGAAATTTGTACTCTCTCTATCATGTCTATGGAAGGCGTTATCTTAAAATTCCTCAGGGGTGGTACTGATTCCAAATGGAAGAGCTTAATAGAGCTGTGGCATTGACTGCTCTGCTAATTGCAGTCCGCCTCAAAGTGGCATTTAAGTAGCATATATAGCGATAAAAGTGATATTTAATATCAGTAAATAAAGTGATAAAGTAAAGAAATCAAAAATATTTGACAGGTGTAATATTATGGCATTTAAAAATATCCAACTCTGATTCCAAATGAAGAGCTACAAGAGAATTTAATAAAACAGGACTATTTTAAAAACAAAGCGTTGACAAGTTATTTATCGAGTGCAAAGCAGAACTAATGAAAATGGAAATAAAATCAGTTTAGGCACTAATACAAATGAGGGATTTTGCATCAGCGTTACGCGTTATAAAATGTCCGTTTTGATAATTTACACTTCCTAGACTTACCATTTTTTTAGAAAACAAACCAGATATTGCTGTATTCTCTGTACTTTTTTCTTTGTCCATGTATTCGCCGAACTTTTTTGTTTGTTTTTTCTTTGTCCACCTTCTTTTACCACGGTTCAAATACACGTTTCCTCCCCATCTCATCATAATTGCTACCTTTAAAAGCGGCATATTTTCACAAAATATGAAATTTCTTCGATTTGCTCACAAAATGAAAGTATAGGCCATTGTTATGATGTCTCGTGGACATCAAAGGTCAGAAATACCTTACAAACACAAATAAATGAGCCTTGTGCACAAATGATCTGAATTTTATATAATAAAACAGATTTAATGATTTTTAATCGGTTTGGTTCAAGAATTTGGTATGTCCAAAACAATATTACATATATTAAAATTAGTTAAGGTAGGATACTTAGAGTTCACTAGTGTCCTGTGTTGAAAGCGTTGCAGTTCAACGACGATATGTCCTCACAGCGAAGACTCCAAAATGACAGCGTATAAGTTCACATAAATATCCATGGTATATTCCATGCGAATCTTCTGAGTCTTGAAGGTAATTTTGTCCAGCAGTTCAAGACGACACTAATATTCTACAATACAATCCAGGTATTCTACCACCATCAGTCTGTCGCTAATGTCCTCATATAGGACCACAAACTGGAATCCCTTTTTGATTCCAAAACTGAAGCTCTTCTGGCTTAAAAGACGACAACGGACAGTTTAATTAGCTTTCAAGCTCGGGCGGTCTCCAAAGTATAATAAATCCTGGCACTATGCAAGAACAAATCTACCATTATTGTACATTAAAACAAGCTATAACTATACTGTACAGCTTCCTGGTTACAACTGCTGGCCGATAGTCCTTCCAGTGACAAATATTTAACTTCTCACAGCTAGATTTCCCTCTCAGCAATAATCATTACAACATCGTCATGCATAAACATAATCTTGCACTGACCAATTGGATTCACATAAATTACATCATCTACATTGCATCATCTCACATTTATAACTTCATGGGAATCCCCAAATCATGCAACGTGTTTTTGATCTCAATGCATAAACAAGTTGACTCAGTTTCTAAGTTTACATCTTCCCATTTCCCCTATTGTACAATCTATCTAGTTGTACATAACAGGTGTGAGCTCAATATAGCACTTGGGAATCCCCTGCTCTCTCTTTTTTTTTATCATAAACAAGGTATTTTTCCCGTGAGAAATCTTTTCTCAAATAAAATTGAGAAAATAAATATTTTTAATTACAAAAATGGAAGCTATATAACACCATTCTTTGCCGAAGTACTGGTAATGTATGAATCAGCTCAATTAAGTGATGGAGGTTTGCTAAGCAGTGGTCAATGGCCATTATTCCTAGCTGGAATTCAATGCTAGATTGCAATTGTATGAATCAGCTTAAAGGGACATAACACGCTAATTTTTAGTTTACATATGTGATAAATTATGTTGAAACGATTATCAACATTGATGATATTACCAAAAATTAATTAGCTGATTAGAAGACAAAAATGAAATCGGGAACTGATGGACGCATCCATGGTACCAATAATCTCACGGCCATAGTGACGTTTTGGCCATCTCGCGGCCACTGCTACGTCATGTCTATAGTTTGTCCCATGATGATTGTCAAAACAAAGTAATTTACTTTTGAGTATCTAACATGTCTAATAGGTTTGCATGCCTTGAATCGACGCACATCTGCAGTGATTATATTCCAATAAAGAAATAACTACTTCACAGATTAACCTCAATACAAATACCGAGTAGGCCTCCTTACTTCGGATGTAAACTATTTTCCAATGAAGAGTAGAGTCAATTGAAGTCCCACCTGTCCCACATCACCGTTCAGCTGGCCAGATAGCAAAATAGTGTCATTCCAAGGTACGCATTGAAGGTCTCAATTGATTTTACGGGCTTATATCTAATATACGCGTCACGTCACGTCACGTCACGTCGCGTCGCGTCGCGTTGCGGAGTAATAATGGTAATGTGGTCTTCCTCCGCTGGCGAAGTAAAGCAATGTGCAAAAATATCAAGTTTTAAAAATATTGCAGCATGGACGTAGTTTCACCACACCATAAACAAATCAGTCTTGATCAAATAAAAAAAGTTTGTACTCAAACTCTCGTTAAAATTGGTTACTGTGTATGGAACTTATTTTAAAGGACTTATTGACCAATATTTAACACTGGGACACACCATTTAATTTGAAAGAGGGACACATCATTTAATTTGAAAGAGGGGGGAGGTTTGGAATTTGAAAAATAAACAAAAATCACCTACAATAGAGCAAGAAACAAAGTTTCCTCTCTTTCTAATAATGAAAAACAAAAATAAAAAGGGCGCAAAGCTTCAAAATCCCCGGATCAAATTATACTTTTGGCAAGAAAAATACCAATAATAAAAAAAAAACTTACCCCGACTCGACTTCTGCCCCCCCCCCTTTGAAATCAAATGGTGCGCCCTAACAGGGGGACGAGCTCACCTCAAGCAGTACCAATTTAGATGTCTTTCGCAGTCTGTGACATAGAGCTTACCCCGTGGGAAAATTGCCGAGCAATATTTCCCGCACCACATGCCAAGTGAGAATCGGCCCCTATGTTTGTTTCACAAGGGCTTCTTTCGAATGACCAACTTGAGCGCCGGGAACCCATTACTCATTAAGTTAAAGGTTACACGCAAAGGGAAAAAAATTAACTGTAATCATGAATATCATAATAAAGTTCATTTTTCGAATCATTAATGATGCCACGGAGCATTGGGTATTTGAAAAAAAGTAAAAAACTATTCCTTCTAAACGGGCAGAAATCAATAATTCCAGGAACAGGAAGTGACGCTCATCAGTGATACATTGGCATGAATTGGGTGGATTACACCCGCAATTGACTAATCTGAAGCGCCATTACTACCATTGAAATCTGCAGCTTGAGATCGGGGGTTCATATCCATTCATTTGCTGGACGCATGTAAAAGTTATACACAATAGATGTCTGACAATGTACTATCCACACCCTTCAAAAAGTGGGAGAGGGGTAAGTCCTCTGTTCCCCAATGACGGACCATGGTGATTGGTTTTCACTATTTGTTAAATTCGATTTGGGTAGAAATTGCCGGGGGGGGGGGCAGGGCACTCCCTAAAAAAATAGGTGGCGGATATGTGCGGGCAACATTTAAATTTAGTTAATTGTAGTTTTTAACCCATATTAGTCGAATTATGGGATTTTTTATATACTTTAATATTGTATTCATAACTTGTTTTTGTGTGGGCTGTCAGTGTGTGAATGTGTGTGGTGTGTGGTGTATGGTGGGGTGGTGGTGATGTGTGTGTTGGGGGGTTTAATGTATTGTGTGTGTGCGTTGCGAGAGAGTCTGGTATTCGGTCTGCATTCATATGTGTTCGAAGTGAGTAGTGAAATTTTTTTATCAATTGTTTAAAAGTGAATTTATTTTAACTGTTGCGTTAACATTTCTTTGGTTGTAATATCAATTGTAGATGTATACAAGATTAGTAATATATATTATGCTTTTATATATGTTAAACATGTATTATAACTTGTGTACACGGGAACATGTGGAAGAACAATTGTTATTGATCATGTTTTATACGTGTTAAATAAAGATATTATTATTATTATTAAAAACCTGTCTCTGACAAGACCCCACTTTTTTACTATCACTTGCATGCCTCATTTTACTTAAAGGTCACTGAATGACCCCCATTTTTGTATTTTATGCTCTCCACAGAAAGCCCTCAGTTTACTGATGAACTTTCAGCAATGTTGCTGAATGAGCCCCTTGTCTCACAAAGTGTGAGCGGCTCACTGATTGACCCCCACTTTTGCATCCTCCCACCAATACCGCCTTTTGTCCTTAAAGTTCCTCAGCGAATAGTCCCTACTTTGAAAGTCCATCCGCACATCCCCGTCACTTTCAATATATGAGTGCCCCCCCCCCCCGCCGGGAGAAATTGTAGGCTTGCAAATATTGGTGGCGCTTTTTTTGTAGCCCGATCGATATTAGACGAGGGGGGACTCACGTACTGATAATCGGCTGATAGGCCCAAAAAAAAAAAACAAGTTTGTCTCAGACGAAATGTGAAAAAGCTAATGCGAAATGCGTTTTTTTTTGTTTTTTAGAAAAAATGCTAATGCGAAATGCGGTTTTCTTTTTTTTTTTAATGCTTTTTTGGCCCACTTTTTCAATTTTCGAGAACGGCGCCAAATTTCATTTTTTGCGGAAGTTTTACAAAAAAAGAAAAGTGAAGTAAAACCTAATAGATTACGGCAGGTGTGGCCACATATTGACCCTCTTGTTTCACGCGCTCTCACGCAAAGATTCTTTTATTTTGCTGCTACCCAATGGCCCCCTTTTCAAATTCAATTACGATCAGTCAATTAAAGACCCATTGTGGACGGACTAGACTGCTGGAATTTGCCCCCGAAAATCTAAACTTTATTGCAAGTTATTTTCTGCATTTGTTTAACATTTTTACAAGAATATTTGACAATTTTATGCAATTCCTTCAGTGTTTCGCCCATTTTTTCTGGTCTTCACTGAGTGATCCTCCTTTTTTTGGGGTATCCAGCATAACCTCCTGTTTGTGTCCTGCTTTCATCGGCTGAAATAACCCCCATGTTTTAATTTGTCGGCCAAACCTCCCCGTCACTTTTATTCGAGCCCGGGCCCCGGATAAAAATAATTTTTATCTCAAAAAAGGAAATATTTTGAAAAAAGTTTCTATTCACTCCCGTGAAATCATAATTGTCACGGATAGTGGAGCGGTTTTGGACTGCAAATGTCGACAACCCCTCCCCTCGGTACAACAACACGCACCACTCTATTGAAAGATAGTAATAAATCATTTAAAAAAATGATGGTTTGTGGTCAAAAAACTTTGGTGGGCAGGGGTGTTTTTTGGGGTCAAAAAAATACCCACGTTTTTGAGCTAAAAACTTAAGAATATCAAGATTTATTAATTTTTTAGCAAAACAATTTTAATCATATGCAATACTATCAATCTCTGAACATTATATATAGATTTGTTTTATATAATATATAAAGGTCTTGAATTTTAGCCCCAAAATCACCCTTTTCCTAAAAAAAAGCATCCTTTTTATCACGTGCACCAAACGGTATTACCTGAACCCTTTATGCCACGTAAAACACCATTAATCAATAACATAACAAAAAGGATACCATAAAAAAATAAGATTGAATCATTTTACCTTTAAAAAATAAAAATAATAATAATTTCGCTTAACTTGCAAGCCCAAATTTCATTTTCGCATAGAAATCATCACTGCCACCAAATATTCAACCCACAACCCCTTTTCTTATCTTATATATTATCCTTCAAAAATAAAGGGGTTGTGTTTGTTGTCGGTGGGGAGGGGTAAATCGAAACTAGAGCACTCAAGGCTCGGCAGCTGCGACGAGGGACGCCAAAACAGAGAGGGAAAGTGTATATTTACGTGTATTTTAATGGAATGTTTTTGTGTTGTGCGCCTGGGAGAAGGGCTATTGGGTTAAATAAGTTCCGGTAAAACAAGGAAAAACACAGTCGCCGTTTGTGAGGAAAAAGCTTGATATTTCACTAACCAACTTGTAATCATGGGGTATACAAGGAGAAAAAGCTTTAAGTATATAACAAAATATAATCACGACGATGGGAAACATCCAAATCCAAAGCGGTAACTTTACGTGATCGTGACGCGAAGCGACCGTCCGGGACGTGGACGTGACGCGTATATAAGATACAAGCATTTTACGCGGGGAATTTCAATTGATTGTATAGCATGTGGCATTCAGGGACTGTAATATGAATGGCTCTACTCGAGCACTACACGCTGAATAAAGTTTCGGGTGACATTTAGTCCCGCTTTTTAAAAACTTAGATACAGTGGACATTGGAGACACGCTATTAATACGCTAAAATTCTAACATTCCCATCAACACTGTTTATTTGTTTGGCAACATGCTGCTCCCATCAAACCAGTGAGAACAATAAGCAAGGCGTAGCGTGGTGATCTCCTAAGTTATTCTTGGAATACGGTATTGAAAATGCTTAATATTGCTTAAGTGGTGGTCAAAGTTATAAAATGTTATGTTAGTACCCTTTTTGCTTTCACCCGATATTCTTAGTTTGGAATTCAATGATGAACTTTCTGGATTAATGAAACGTTTTGTACATTAGTTTAATGAGGAGCGGTGAACAATAGTATCTCCCTAACCATGGACCTAATCGAGAGGAGGACAAACAAAAACACGAGTTTACAAAGACCCTATTCAAGTTGCCGCCTTTGTTATAAAATCTAGCACCATCCATTTACAGCTTAGGGTTAATGCTGATAATTCCCTATCAGCAGGAAGGGAAGGCTCTTCGGAAAGGGCACGGGCATACTGGGAGGATTTTTAACCAATTTTGCAATTTCAGCCAAGTGCAAGAAATAATGGGAGAAAATCTATACTACGAAAACATAGGTATGAAAAAAATATGAAACTGTAGTGCAAATACAAAATACGTTTATAAAATGTGATAATAATGTTTGGGGAGAAGGTTTTTTGAAGATGGTTTTCTATAGTTTGAAGAGTGCTGAGATCAAATTTTTGGTGCAATTCAAAATTCCCGACTGTTTAATCTCTACTCCGTGTTATATGAAGTAATGCACGAGACAAGGTGGTTGAACAACATTAATGTCGCCCATTGACAAAGGGGCGTTTGGGTTTTCAGATATGCCGAAAGCTGGTCTAACATAACTCTGGTCAGGCAGGGGAATTTAGATTAGATTCCACAGAAAAGCCTCCTTGCAGAAAGACAATCTGAACAATGTAAGAAGTACCGTAAAACGGGACAAGTTCAAAATTTGAACAAGAGTCGCGGGAAGGCGGAGAACAGCCCGCCGCTGAACTTACTTACAGAAAATTGCAAGTCATCAGGACGAAAGTCTTCGTCTAAATCCCAAGACACCAGTGCTGACGTACCACAATGTGCCACAAAATACTTTGCATTGTTGGCATTGCTGGATATACAAATCTTGAATGCCATTGTATCAAAACGGGAAAATCTAACATCTGAAATCAATCTATCAACACAGAAGAAGGGGACATGGTGGTTTGAAACCGTTTTAGATTTTATAATGCACAAACTAGTTGAATATCAAACTTCAAAGCATAACTTTTCAAGAAGCTGCTGATGATATGCAATTTAAATTAAAGGAAAAAGGAAAATTGCTTGGATTGGCGATCAGCATGGTATTAACACAATTTCAAAAAAAAGACTGAAGTGTCATGACTTTCTTCAATTTTTTAAGTGAAAAAGAAAGATTGTAAATTTCTTTGTTAATTTATGTGCCAATATTTATGTGAACCTGGAGCAAATATCATTATCTATTTTGCTTTAAAGAAAATAAAATAAAAAGAAAATGAAAGAAGTTTGATTATTTCTCGCATGTTCTGTCTGAATCACTATATTACAAAACTTGGAAGTGACCATTGAAATGTGTTATATAATCGCTTATTTTTCAAAAAACTACTGACCGGAATCGAGTGATGTTTACATTAAAATTTTGAAAACAATAAAACAAATACTTCTGGTTAAGATCTTTTTAAATTATCAAATCTGATAATTCATTTTTGAAGTGCTATGGTCACAATAGTTAGGGTGTAATTTCTTCGAGGACACCATGGATTGCAACTAAAAAATCAAATGTATGATGATATTCCGGTAGAGTACTGGTTGTGTTGGTATTTCCCTCCGAAATGCATGGGGGGGGGGGTTTGCACACCTATCCCCACTTGGGAATCACCCATTGCCTTTGCTATACCAGGTATAGTGTTTGTTTTTTGATTTGGGGGGCATAAATGTCAATACATAACTCATTTGACACCGGAAAATGGGTGTTTTAGTAGGGCGAAAAGAATAGAAGAGCGCCGGTGGTAACAACTTCCCCCATCCCCCTTCGGAAGACGGGGTTACTTGATCTGGTTAATTGATACATTTAATTAGGTATAAAGTAGGACTTATCAACTCATATGCAGATGGATGAAACAGACATGAAATCAGTGCGCATGGTATCGGCTATCAAACGCCACAACGGTAACGAAAT
Organism: Ophioderma brevispina; assembly: GCA_023653785.1. Lineage (NCBI taxonomy): Eukaryota > Metazoa > Echinodermata > Ophiuroidea > Amphilepidida > Ophiodermatidae > Ophioderma > Ophioderma brevispina. The sequence goes on from JAMKCH010003703.1 coordinate 24,999, forward strand.
TCAAACATAACCGGAAGTTAAAATTATTACAATTGGGGGGTTTTCGAGGTTAGAATTCCACGTATGGGCGCGCTGGGCACCAGTCAGAAGTTATGACTTTGTTAAAGTACATTGAACATTCCATAACAACGTTTCCCAAGAGTCGCGGGAAGTGATCGGAAATTTTCATATGATTATGCCAAGATTTTTTAACAATTACGGGTCACTTCTCTTCTTATCGATGACAAACACTGTGGTTCTCAAAATGATCCAGACAGAGATGGTACTATTATACAAGTCTGGCTGCTTCACTGAATTCCGCAAGTCCTTGTTTGTGCATTTTGCCCAGCCAGTGGGCAGACCAGGACGGTGTCCATTGTCTGCGGTGCTGTTCCACAACAAAGGTAGTATCCTGTCGCTTCCAGATGCACCATTCGCAAGGAAACCTTAGATCGGGACCAGTTCTGGTTCTCAAGCTATTGAGGCATCGCCATTCAGCCCATGAGGAGTCAGCTTAGGTGGGAGGATGATCACCAAGGTTCAATACCGATAGATGTTTACTTGGTTGATGGCCAATTTTCTTTCCACAAGGCGACTTCTTTAACTCCTTAGAGGACTGTGTCATTCAGAGGTGGGACGTGGGCTAAGAAACTCTCTCTTAAGAAACTCTCTTTGGATTTTAAGGCGGTTGGCAGCAGGTACCTGTCCAAACATTAGGGTTTTGTCACATTGGAACTGGCAGCTACGCTCTGCTGCTCCGCTACGCTACGGACGGATGTCTTTGGCACTCAACATGCAAGCTTATTTTCTAAAGTCGTGAGCGCCACAAAGAAATGACGGATTTTGATGGGGGTTTTCGGTATTTTCTGAAAAATATTCTCTCTATTTGTGACAACAAATGACAAAAAAGGATGGAAATGAGTACTGTGCACCTCCAACAAACCCCTACAGTCAGGGTCACAACATCCGGTCAATATTACAAAGTTTTGGGGACAGCTTTTCCCGTAGTCCCTAAATCGACCGCGAAAAGAGTGATATGATCACAAGGGGCTTCGGTGTATGCACATAAACACATCGAATGCGAGTTTGGTCGGAGATGAAGGGTAAATCGAATTAGGTAATTTGTGGTTTTCGGCGTTGGTTGTCCTTCTCTATTATCCATCCCCAACGTCCATAGAGGAAAATCTGCCCATAACCGCAAAATGTGAGCGGTCGCGGTATTTTTTGTTGCCAGAAATCTAGGCGCAATTCCCACTATCTCAAGCAGGGGTCTGTTCACTTTTTGTGGTTGGGTTTCAAGGTTTTAAGGGAAGTTAGGGATATTAAATGTAATTTTTGAAATTTTACTTTCATCCAATATTCCAAGTGGAAATATATGGACAGTAAACGTAAGAAACAGCAACTACCCTAATTAACAGATAATATAGTAATGATTAAGAAACATTCTATTATTGCCTACTTTGGAGGCCATTTGGCTGCCATCATAGATAGTGGGAATTGTAAACAAAATGCAACTTCCAGGATCTAGCTACTATTGACACGAAAAGCATTGTTTGAATTTTAACATTTATGTCTCTCTCACAGTTTGCTGCTGTTATTGTTTTTTTTCTATACGTTGTATATTTAAGCAGCATCATTTTGGATGCCATCTGTGGATTCTTTTACAATTGAAAAAAAAAAGATAAAGGAGAAATTACTTATTTTAAGAGGAGGAACGATTCAATAATACCTTTCAAATGACCCCTTCGTTTGATGTTGTTATACATCATTTTCTATGATTTTACCATTTGGCAGCCATTTGGAAGCCATATGTAATGTTTTAATTGGGAAAAAATCCAATTAAATGCGAAAAAATGACTCACTAATGAGTAGACGTCAAATTCAATGGAATATGTACCCAATTGGACTCATCTTATGATGTTATATACACTGTTATCTATGATTTTACCCATTTTGGTAGTCATTTTGGACGCCATCTTGGATTTTTTTAAATTGGGGAAATCCAATAATGGTATATTATTAACTAATGATAGAAATCAAATTACCCTTAATATTTTACCAATTTGGGACACATCTCTTTTCGCTGACATAACATTATCTATGATTTTATCCATTTTGGCAGCCCTTTTTGGGACCCCATCTTGAATTTTGCATTAATTCCATATTTCCATTAATTTGTGGTTAACATCTCAACTGTGTGTAATAGGACCAAAAAGGAAGCAAAAAAAAAAGTTGGTTTGTAGAGTCCGGGGGGGGGGGGATGGGGGGGGGGGGGGGAGAGATGCACGGGACCCGTCTGTTGATACTCGCCTATACGCTCTGAACGCTTTTATGGTGTAAAATCCGAGCAAACCCATCTAGCTGGGCATTATAGGAGACGTGTGCGCTCGGATAAAAAGTGTTGAATTTTACACACTAGTACTTTAGGCATGATAATCCATAAAATTGATTGGACGCACTTGACAACCCCCCTTTTTGGAACCAGCTTGGGTTTAAAGGGTATAATGGATCAAAAGCACACGTGATGTTTGTCTGGTAGTTACCAGGATTCCAAAAAAAAGGTTTAAGTTATGTTAGGACGTCTCGTAGGCGTCTAAGGTCAGAAATTCCTTTCAAAAAAAACAATAAAACGAAAGCCTTGTGCACAATGATTGAATTATATAATATAACCGATTTTTAATGATTTGTAATTGGTGCAAGAATTTGGTATGTCCAAACAACTTACATAAAATCACACTCATATTTAGATTACTGTATACTTCTGTGTAAAACAAAGAATGTCCATGAACTCCACACGAAGCGTTGCAGTTCAACGATGATTATGTCCTCACAACGAAGAATTCAAAAAAGACCAGCGCACAAGTTCATATAATTTAAACTCCTCAGGATTATTCCATGGGAATCTTCTCAGTCCTGAAGATAATTTTGTCCCTCATTTCAAGACGACAGGGTTTAAATTAAGTCCCTCGATGTTAATAAATCCACAGGTGATCAGTCCACGATAATCACCACGATTTCTATCTGGTTCCACAATTTGGGAATGCTATTTTGATTCCAGCACTTTTGGCTTCAAAGACGACAGTAGAATAATTACAGCACTTTGCTCCCAGGAATTTATTATCTGGCACTAGGTATTGATGTCTGTCCTGAAAGAAAAGTAAAACTAGCATCTTTCTAGCTACGTGTTAGTAGTGATGCTGGCAGAGAGTCCTTCCCGTGATAGTATATAACTACGTCAAGATTAGATTCCCCTTTCTAACAATAATCATTACATCACTTATGCATAAAATAACCTTACACTAGGTGACCAATCGGAATTCATCACTCGAATTACATCACTTCATATAATATAACTTTATGGGGCATTCCCAGATCTTGCAATGTTTTGATCTTTAAAGCATAACAAGCGACTCAGTTACTAAGGTACATTTGGGGAATTCCCACTACCCTATTGTGCAATTAACAGGTGCAGCTGAATAAACCCAAAACGCTAGGATCCCTTTGCTCTATTTTATAGTAAAACAAAATACTTTTCCGTGAGGAATCTTTCTCAAATAAAAATTGAGAAAATAATATTTTAATCAACAATTTTGAGGTGAGAGGTGGTAATATAACACTACATATCAAAAAGCTATAGTTCCGTAGTTATATTGGGGTAAACCAGAGGTAAAAACTGTAAATGGTGGAAAAGTAATATGGGGTGTTACCAAGCTTAGTATCGCACTTTCGTAACGCTATGGCCAATTCTCGTGTGAGAACTTTCTAATTTAGAAAGTTAATTTACCCAACATTTGGAGGACATTACCTCCAACTTCTCTTTTGGGCAATATAGGACTCTCCAACGGGTAAAAAGTCCTTAGAATTATTTCTGGATTCAGTTTGGGGTAGTGTAATTCTTGAAGTTTGAAGCACTGAGCAGTAAGAAATCACAACAATATTGCAGACACGCCGGAAATTTTGTTATGCGTTGATAAGCATGACCGTTCACAATGCAGCCTCTTGCCCAAAACACAGTCCATCGCGCTGCTCACAGCACAACGTACCTTCGTGCTTCATATGTCAAACGATGGAGAGATTCAGCTAAGATCACACCTGTCGCCGACGTTGTGTTGAGGTTGCTAAGTCGCTTACACGACCAATTGAGCTGCTTTTGACCCTCAAATAGTGCGCTCAAAGCGCCATTTTCGGTAGGGCTCGGTGGAGCTGTGTTTTTTGTCACCAATAGAAGAAACCATGAATTGGGCTTACATTTTCCCCACCACTGCCGCGCGTGTCCACCGCCTAACTGAATTTTTTTGTTGAACAATGGAGAATTGAACAACCAAACAACACGTTTGATCATTTCGACTCGAGTTAGCGTGCCACAAAAATTTGTAAAAATAGTCATCCCGTGCCGGTTTACTTAGAAACAAAGGGCGTGAAGAGGAAACAAGAAGAAGATCGCACAGGTTGGTACAAGTATTGCAGCATTTGTATAAAATATTAAGAGATTTTCGTCTGAGAGGTCCTCTTTCACCACGAGCGAATAGACTTTAAGCCCAGTCCGACTGATATTTATTATCAGGCTGGACTGGAAGCGGGTCTAGTGTGTACATGGGTCAAAATATTAACTTTTTATACCCCCCAACATCATCATGAAATAAACACAGGTGGATTCTCACACAATAGGAATTGCGACGTCATTGCACATGCAAAGAGGTTCTATATAAGGATAGAGAGGCAAAACGTTAAGTACTCTTTAGAAATTCACCGTCTCGCATGTTTTGCGACCAAAAAGAAAACATAGAGTACCAACAATGAGAAAGCATTGGCTGCCTCCGTTCTTCCACATACTGTGGGTGCCGCTTGCATATCCACTAATGGTAGTGATACAAATTAAGTTATGTGTTAGAGGGGTGGCCAGGGTAATAATAGTGTACCTGGATCATTGTGCTCAGATACTATTTTTTCATAATGCAAATGCGCGCTTAGGTGAAAAGATGTATTCTTGAGGCGGTTTATTTAATCAAGACGACTGAGTGTCATTTCATTCGTCGTGTGGCCATGGTAGGACAAAATTTAACCACCAATAGCACCCGAAATCCAACAACTATATTTTGGCGGATTGTTTGTATCGAATTGACATTATGGTGTTACAAGACCCCAACTGATATTATCCGTGCAATATTCAAAATGTCCAGCGCAGCACGACGACTGGTTTTGAATGCGTTTCACCCCTGAGTGCATGTGTTTCAAGAAAAATTACGTGAAAAAGGCATCTGAATTGAGTTGTAGCGTCAACGGATAACGACCGATCTCCAAAACAATCTGTCTTACACGGAAGCCATTGTTAACTCATAGTCACTCAGCAGCGGGAATTTAGAATGACACAACACGGGTGGGAAGGTCCACAATAACATCGAAGAAGGCCTACCATTCCATGAGATGTAAAGCCATGGCATCACATAATCAGCGACACTGCGACAACCTGCACCAACATCTTTTTCTTAGTAATACCCATTGCTATCGTTGAGAAACGTTATATGCCCTTCTGGTATTTTGCTTATACGTATGTTGTTTATATAGATCTACCTTCTAGATACCAACTGTTCTTTTACTTTGTCAAACTCATCTTGCGCACATACTCATCGTAGAGATACGTTCGATCTTCACATCTGAATTCGTCAAAATGTTGGGAGCCTGCTCAAATTGCTTTGCTTTGATAAATTGTGGTGTTCCCCAATGGCGTGATTACGGTACTTTCTCGCTTGATTGATTCGATTGATTGATAATTCGGATACTTTGGCAATTAAGCACTCAATCACCTTATATTGACCAAAATATGGTGAGAGATAATGTCTCGCTGCAGACGTTTGAGAGACAGAAGAAGAATCGTCGGTGGTACCCGTTTTGTTTGGCTGAAGATGACTTATTCATCACTGGGTCATCATGCCAATTCAACAAATGAGTACACCATCACATCATGGATTCCTTTCTTTTTTTGGTGGTTGAAAGATATTCATTAGAAAATAAAATCCTTAAATTTGAGCTCTGTACCTCTTTTCGTTTTCACGCTACAGCCAATTTAAATTTGAGGGGGTCACTTAAAACATGTACCGATGTGAAATTCAATATCCAGAGTGCCATAAGTAAAGAACTAACCCCTCAGATCATCAAACTTGGCATTCCGGATTACCTTTTGCTGCAGATTGCAAATATGTGATCAGAAAAAGTACACCTTGCTCCGATTAAAAGTTACAGGGGCGTCAAAATGGTCAAAAAGGCCACGCGGGGGACCATACTTTTGGGGGGGGGGGGGGTCATAGTCAAAAAGTGAAAGTGATTATAATCTGTGCCCCCACTTGTTTAGGTTTTTAGAGTGACTAATACTAATTTATTTGGCTCCGTTTTCATTGCTGATACTAGGAAGTGTATTCAGAGTGACTTGGGTGTCTGACTTCCTTACGTTTGAACTTGATCTTTGTTGAACAAGTCTCTGAGGTCTTTCCGTCGTTTGCCACCCTCTTTAGAACTTCTTTCAACCATATGCACAAATCCAGGTTTGGGTCAGCCAGTATGTTGAACATATTTAATACAACATCGAACTGCTAAGTCAGGCAAAAACTATATTTTTTACACATAGTGACCAAGGGGGGGGGGGGCTAAGGAGCTCCTCTAATTTGTTTTCGCGCTGACCGCTTTACGCGTGGGATTTTTGCGCCGAACCAATCACTCGAAATGCGTGGATTTTCATGAAACTTCGTAGGTGTAATCAACATAGTGCTGATTTAGGTCATTTGAAGTTCATGTGAGATCATCCAATGTCAATGTTGTATATGGTCCATGAAACTTGGTGGTGTCAACATTTACTACAAACCCTCACTTCATATTCTTAAAAGCCATGGGGATTTGCAAAAGTTTCAACCAGTACTTTTATATATTAAGTAGAAAGGCTACTCAGAGATTTCGAAATTACAATTTATACTAGATTCCATTTGATAGTGGAATAGTCTCTACTTTTCTGTAGGTGGAGGTATGAATTGAGGGGATTAGTATAAAAAAAAAAACTTCGTCCATGTATGTGGTATGATGTGCGCTAAAGCCATGATCTCCCAATCCTGACCAGTGGGCCATTCACAGTCCCATCAATAGTCAAAGCATAAACCCTAGAATGTTTCAAAAGAAAGCGCAAACTAAATCCACCAGGAAGAGGTCAGTGAAAGCAGGACAGCTGATTTTAATGAATAGTGAAGATAATAGTTCTGCATTGTTACCACACATGGACTGAAGCCTTCTAACATTCATGATATGTTGTTGGTATGCAATTTTTAAAAAACCAATTCTGGGTAACACACTATGCGTCACATAGTATAAAATACAAAGTATTTGGTCAAACACAATTTTGAATTGTAAATTGCCTCAATTAATTTCAATTACAAAGCAACCATCCGCTTAGTGTTTGGAATATCATGGCACCTGTTCAAAAGCAAAGAACCTACTATTTTATAGGCCTATGGTACTTAAACATGTTTAAGACAACTGCACAATTAAGTATTTTACTGGGACTAAAACTAACTTTATTTTGTAGTTGGCTCAGTTTCTTTCAATCCAAGCTCTCTTGAATTGCGAGGAGAAATCGAAGTTTCGGATATTTCTGTCCCCTATTTTGAGTAAAGGACGATGTCCAAACTCCGCCCTAACTCTACCATCAATTGGACTCTACTATAATTGTATTAATTGAAAATAGTCTACTAAACTAAGATAGTCACATGAAATGCCCAATTTACAATTTTTGAAATTAATCGTATTTTCTTTTGAAGCAGTAACATTCAAGTATGGTGTATGAATAACATAGGATACTAATGTAGTAAAAAATCTTCTTCCGGATCCAGAATTTGTGATGAAGGACAAAACATCGATTTGAACTTAGTCCAATATCTATTATCTATGCAAGAAAACACGATTTGTCAGGAAAATTGAGAGCAATCCCCGGGACTCACTGAGTCAGCTTTAATCATTTTCGAAAACTTCAATCGCTGACAACTCAAAAGGTGAAAATTGTCGATTCGCCTTTTTGCGAACTCATTGAAGATATGCATATTCTATTTATACTGCAGCTGTGACCATTCCACTGGATACCACAACAGAGGTCGGTACCGCCAACTAAACATCTGGTTCCATTTTGATTTCAATTATTAGCAGAACTGATCTAACATGCTTATCGTATAGGCACAGTTTCGCAGAAATTCAAAAGTGGAGAGCTGAAGGCATATGGCTCTAAACGTGATCGGTTCTCTCTATCTTGGTCTTCGCTATGTGTGGCATGTTGTTGTATACCTTGCTGTGCTCGAATTATTTTAAGACTAATGCCTTCCATATGCTGAAAGCAGTTCGTGAAATGTCAAATGACTTCACCAAAATGTTCTCATCCTTACATACGTGACCTGCAAAGTTGAATGATTCTCTTATCGAAATGGTACAAAGCTTCCAACAGTCAAAACGACAATCGAAATTAAACACAAACCGCAACAAATGAGGTAGCGCCAGTCTCACGAAGTCTTTCGCGTGATGAAAAGGGTATTAACCAAAAAACGATAACCGTGTGGAATGCCAAAGCTGATCGCGAACGGCAATATTGGGAAGAGTTCGTTAAAACGACGGTTCCTTTATCAACCGGACCGTGTGTAACCCCGGTTATAAATATCGTTTTTCTAATTCGGACCACGTAACAGGAACTCAGCACCGACGATGTATTCCTTTGATCATGATACCGTCAGCACCTAGCGATAAGAGACGGCGAGACGTAATATTCGAAAAACTTGGGCGAACCATAGCCATGGAGGGAAAACGCATTGCTACTGTTTTCCTTTTGGCTAAAAGCACGATTACACAGAGGAGAGCAGGTTGCTGAGAAAACAGGTTACAAGAATTCATGCAAGGGTTATTTCATTCGACACTATCGTAATCTAACTTTAAAAACGATGATGGGTCTGAAGTGGGTTAACTCCTTCTGCAATCACACAAAATTTGTTTTAAAAATTGATGGGATACAATAAACCAAATCTCACACTTGGTGACACAATTTAAAAGATTCGTCTAACGCTATGTTTATGAAGGTTTAAAATTCGGTAATCCGGTACGATATCCACACATAAGTGGTATGTGTCCCCGCTGAATTTCCTTATGCGAATTCGCGAAATATGTGATTGAATATGGGTTCTATTATTTCTGGAGATCTTTTAAGTCAATCCTGCTTTATTCTGGTATCTATACTCCACGATTGCCTATATATCAATCGAAGAGCCTATGTCGGATTAATTTGAAAACGATAGCATCATGCGAAATATGAGAGGTCGCTATTCACATAAAAAAATATCCTTAGCGAACAAGGATACAACGTTTGATTTATTCGCTTAAGTTTCCTTTTCAAAGGTTTTTACCATGAAAGCTTTGAAGTCTCCTGAGCACGCGCATATTTTTGGGTGAAATGGGCCCATTTTGATGGACACACCTAGTTGTAAATATAATGCACGACAAGGTCACTCTGTTAACCATGTTAACACAAAGATAACTGATATTTCCCTCGAGGAATGGAGAATTCATTATCCATCCCGAACCCGCGAATCGGGCGATCTAACCATCTAAGCTATCCAGATGTGATTGTTATGGATAATCACCTATAAGGCCAGTGTTAACATTGCCTAATTCTGGCGATAATCCTGATTTGGTACACAATATTCATCTAATGAGTTAAAATATGATTAAGGAACTCCTTAGTATTCGAGGTGCGTGTTGAGGCAATATAGCATGGAGCAGCAGACATTTCCAACGTCTCAAGTACAACGGTTTGAGAGTGATTAAAATATGCAGATAGTCTGCTGACAGGGACCACTGAGACGTGATTCTTAAGTGTCGCATATGGTGGCTTAAGGAGGGAGTTTCCGCAACAAAGATTAACACAGGGGTCAAATATTTAAATTGATCCTATCATGTTGAAAAGTTATAGGCATTTTTTTTTGCCGAATTTCAAAAAGGTAAGTTTGTACTATCTACGACTTAAAATCTGAGATACAGTTAAAAACAGCAAAAAAATCAAAAAAAGGGTAATTTCAGTTGTCATGGGTCAACTTTTAAAAATTCGTCTGATTCGCGGGGTCCGGGGCAAAAATAGTGAAATGTTTGGTGGGGCGCATAAGATCAAAATAAGGAAATAGCTTATGACTGTCATTTAAATGCTTAGTTACCAATGTAGGGGCCCCAAGGTCATCGTCCCATTCTTCAATGGGGTTTGACATTGTTTTCCCCTACTTTGTTAAGTTTCTCAAATGCTTGTCCCGTCTGGGCTTTCTCTAGTGGACCGGCCGAGCCTTGAAAAGTGCTCTAGTTTTTCGAGTTACCCCTCCCCCCACCGTACAACAACACAACCACCTTATTTGAAGGATAAATATATAAGATTTAAGAAATGATGGTTGTCGGGGTTTAAATATTTGGTGGCAGGATGATTTCGAATGCCGAATAATGAA
>JAMKCH010003704.1:0-81299 GCA_023653785.1 Ophioderma brevispina
CCCCTCCCCCTCTACAACACCCCATTTCCATACCAACAAACTTGAACACAAGCCTGGGGGATTTCGTAATGCAAATTAGATACTTATTTAGCATATTTTACGCCCAAAATCTCATCAGGTCGAGAACTCATCAACCTGCTTCTTTCCACCAAGTTACATCAATGTAACCTTTTAATACGGAACTCCAGATACATCGTACACAAGCAGTTTACACAGACGGACAGGTAGACAGAAAAATGATTACTTAGTTTCTTATTTTAAATTAGATGAACTATGTTTATTAAGAGAAAAAAATGTTTATCAAGAGAAAACAGTTTATCTAGATAAACTTAATTTATCAAGAGAAAAACTAAACTTCTCTAAACATTTTTTCTCTTGATAAACTAAGTTTTTCTAAATAACAGTTCTGTCTTGGTAAACTATGTTTTTATAGATAAACATAGTTCATAGATAGAAACTAATTTTTCTAGATAAACTAGATAAATGCAGTTTTTCTAGATAAACACAGATTTTCTCTCGATAAACTATATTTATCTAGATAGACACAGGTTTTCTAGATAAACATGGCTCTTCCATCTTGATAAAATATGTTTTTCTAAGTAAACATAGTTATCTCTATTGATAAACTGTTTTCTAATAAACAGTTTTTCTCTAATAAATATAGTATTCCTCTCTTGATAAACTAAGTTTTTCTAGATAAACTAAGTCTTTCTAGATAAACTAATTTTTGCTAGATAACATAGTTTTTCTCTCTTTAAACTAAGTTTTTCTAGATAAACAGTTTTCTATCTTGATAAACTGTTTCTTTTTCAGATTAGCATATTTTATCAAGAGAAAAACTAAGTTTTTCTAGATAAACGCATTTTTTCTCGACAATCTAAGTTTATCTAGATAAACACGGTTTTCTAGATAAAGTTTTTCTCTCCAGATTTTGTTCTCCACAATCTAAGTTTATCTAGATATACATGGTTTTTCTAGATAAACAATAGTTTTCCTCTCTAGATATTTTGTTTAGATAAACAGATTTTTCTAGATAAACACGGTTTTACTCTTGCTAGTTTTCCTAGACATAAACTAAGTTTTTCTCCTGATAAACTCTATATTATTTTTTAGATAAAGGCGGTTTTTCTATCGATAAACTAAGTTTTTTTTATAGATAACCCCCTCACCCCTCGAGAAAAAAATTTTGATAAACACATTTTTTCCATAGAAATCCCGAGTTTATCTATAAAACTAAGTTTATTTTGAAAAAATAAGTTTATAGAAAAACTAAGTTTATGGCTAGAAAAACTAAAATGTATCAATGGAAATACATAGTTTTTTTCAAGCAAAACTGCTTATTAATGAGTTTATCAGGGGAAAAACGAAATTTATCTAGAAAAACTAAGTTTATCTATAGATAAATAAGTTTTGTTTGAAACTATGCTTAACAATTTGATAAACCGTGTTTTTCAAAATGAAAAACTGTTTTTCTCTTGATAAACTATGTTTTTCGAGAAAAAACAATGTTTATCAAGATAAAAACTGTTATGTGTATCCAGAGAAAAACTATTATACATAGTTTTATCGGGGTTGGTGGTTCAATCAGCTTCACAAATGGCAAAGTTTGCGTTTCCAACCGCCGTTAAATTACATTATCATGTATTCCGATCTAATTCAAAATCCCCTTTTTATGACAAATACGCACTTTCGAGGTTTGCCATTCGCAGGTAAGTGTGTTCTGACAATCATCAACACACGGTGCAAAATCTAATTAATTCTGGTATGAATTTCTGAGACCATTTTCATTTACGGTTTTGCATGGCTGCTTGGAGTGGCTGGGTGGGTGTGGTGGTGGTGTGTGGGGGGGGGTGGGGGGGGGCGCCCATTGGGGTGCAATGGTCGCCGTGCTAAGCCCAGGGGGAATCTATTTTTTAATACTCGCATTTTGTATGAAATAAAGTAGAAACCATGTAGAGGAAAACGGTGGAAAGAGGAGGGAGTGGATGTGGAGACAAAAATAACTCGCAAATTAAAATTGACCTTTTTAATCACATAAAAACGATCCACAACAAAGGAAAACTAAAACAAAGAAAACAAAACTAGCAAGCTGGTGTTATTATAAAGCAGGCCTACTTTTAAGTCTTTTCCCCAAAATTCTACTATGGACTTTTTTAAAATAATGGCCAAAACGGACCCGCTACTCATAAACCTGTTACTCAGAAAGCCCGCTACTCCAAAAATTCTGAATAGTGGGGCGCCATTTAATAAAAAAAAATTATAATTTAAAAAGACTCGCTATTCAGAAATCCCGTTACTCAGTAGGCCCTCTATTTTCAGAAAATATTCTGACTAACGGGCCTTCTGATTATTGTGGTTTCCCTCAAAGAGGTTTATATGTAGAGATTCAAACGTACGGTAACTTTAGAAATACACCGTCCTGCCTGTTTTGCCGACCACAAGAAAACATAGAGTATACCAACTGTATAGAAAGCGCGTGTCTGCCGGCTCTGGGGGGGGCTTCTTGGGGGGGGGTGGGGCCACATACTATGGGTGCCGCTTTGCTATACACTAATCGGTATTGATACAATTGATGTACTGTTGAGTGTCGCTGGTGGGTGCCAGTTGCAGGGGGCATGTAATAGTGCACCCTTGATATTGTGCGGGTGCAGTGGTATACTTGCATCGCTTAGGCGCGCTTAGGTGGAAAGATGTATTCATTGAGGCGGTTTAAAATGTGTGAAATCAAGACGACTGACGGTGTGTCATTTCATTCGTGGTGGGGCCATGGGTAGGACAAAATTTAACCCACCCACTAGCACCCCATCCAACAACTGATTTTTGCCGGATTGTTTGTATCGAATTGACATATATGTGTGTATACAAGCACCCAAACTATCAAATATTCCGTGCACTTTGGTTCCCCCACAGTTTCGTTGTAGGTTTGAACCATGAAACTTGTTGAACCAAAGTAAATCGTGGGTCTAACATTGGCGGCGCCACAATGGGGGGGGTGGGGGTTGGGGTGGGGGTGGGGTTTGAGGGTGTTTTTGGGGGTTGGGTGGGTGTGGGGGGGGGGGGGGGGGGGGGGGAGGCTTGGGGAAATTTACTCATGCAGATCTCTGTCTCATGAACTATTACAAAAGTGTTTATTTCTTCTTTAACCTGGGGCACTCAGTCAGAGACCTACAAATAGCCTCTGTTCTTCCCTGAGGAAGACAAACTTCGTTTCAAAAGATCTAGTAATATCATATTTAAGAAAAATTGATGGGTCAAAATCCGTCAAGGTTAGTGTATTAACCTTGCTGCAAACATGCAATTTTCCAATAACGGTCATTTAGATTTAAAAGAATACCATAGACATGAGGATATTTCCCGAGAGAAGCGCCCTCATTCTTGCGAAACTAAGTTTTTGTGGCATATTTGGAATGCTTACCAATGTATTAGATCACACCTGAAGTGATAAGCCGAATATGGCGCCGTTATGTAATAGAGATGATTTATGAATTTTTTTTTTTAACGTGGTTTTTTTTTTCAATTTTTTTCCCCAGAAGAAAACTATGGCAGTCTTCTGTCCTGTCATTGACCATTTACAAATTGTTTATTTCTTCTTAACCTGGGGCACTCCGTCAGAGACAATACAAATAGCCTCTGTGCTTCCCGAGGAAACAAAACTTCGTTCAAAAAGATCGTAGAATATCATAATTTAAGAACATTGATGTCAAAATCTAGCCCAAACAAACAAAAACAACAAAAACCGCCCAAAAACACAAAAAAACACCAAAACAAAAAAAAAAAAAAAACCCCAAAAAAAAAAAAAAACCCCCAAAAAAAAAAAAACAAGGTTAGTGGATTAACCTCTTTGCAAAACGTGCAATTCCAATAACGGTCATTTAGATTTAAAGAGAACAATGGATGAGATTTCCAGAGAGAAGCGCCCTACCTTTCTTTCGAAACTAAGTTTTTGGCATATTGGAATGCTTACAATGTATTAGATCACACCTGAAGTGAATAAGCCGAATATGCCGCCGTTATGTAATCAGATGATGATCTGAATTTTTTTCAATTTTGTTACCCCCCCGACAGAAGAAAAAACTATGGCATCTCTGTCTCAGTGACATACAAAAATTGTTTATTTCTTCTTAACCTGGGGCACTCAGTCAGAGGACAATACAAAATAGCCTGTTTTCCCTGATGAAGACTAAACAACCTTCGTTCAAAATCAGTTAATATCATAATTTAAGAAAAATTGATGTCAAAATCCGCCAAGGTTAGCTGGCTTAAATCGCTGAGACATTCCAGAGAGAAGCGCACTCAATTTCTTTCGAAACTAAGTTTTTGGCATATTTGGAATGCTTACCATTATAGATCACACCTGAGTGAATAAGCGCATATGCAGCCGTTATGTAATAAGATGATGATATGATTTTTTTTTTTTTCAATTTTTTTTTTCCTCCCACAGAGGAAAAACATTTATTCAGAATTATTCATATCATATAATAAAACATTTTACAATAAAATAATCCAAACATACATCAGAATTAAAGATACAATGCGCTAAGAGTGTATTAGTTTCTACATATTCCATATACGCTGCAAGAGAGTGAATATAGTGGCACTCAACCACAGAGCCAACATTAAAATACTCTCCAAAATGTGAGGGACAAAAGATTTTTTTTTTTCACTAAATACAGTCTGTCCTCGGACTGCATCTGTCACCTGCCGTCGAGATTTGTGGATGATAGGCCTCACATTACCTTCTTCGAACTTGATATGTAATCCCTGACCTCATAAGCAAATAAGGGTCCGCATGCAAACTCCATAGACCAAATTCGGTTCCAACCGAACTCCAACTTCAGATGAGGTCAGTTTCACATCCCCAGCCCATCCCAAAACCTGTACCCCACCCTCCACGACCTTTGACCTTAGTAAGTGGCCTTTGACCATTTGGTAAGTGGCCTCTGACCTTGGTAAGTGGCCCTGACCTTGGTAAGTCGCCTCTGACCTTGGTAAGTGGCCCTGACCTTGGTAATGACCTCTGACCTTGTAAGTGACCGCTGACCTTAAGTGATCCTTTACCCAGGTCATTTGAACCTTTGACCTTGGTAAGTGACCTTTACCTTGTATGACTTTTGACCTTGGTGTAAATGAACCCTTTGACCTTGATAAAGTGCATTTGTACCTTATATACAACAAATGTTAAACCTGGGTATCACGACTTCACCTTGGCGAAGTGACCCTTTGGAACCGTGGCATATGACATTTGACCTTGGCATATGACCATTAATTAACGTTGGCAGGTGACCTTTGACCCTGTTTAATGACCTTTGACCTTCTAAGATGGACTGTGGACCTCACATGAACCTTTGACCTTGGTAAGTGGCACTTGACCTCCACAACACCAACGCCTCAGCCCGGTCCAAACCCCTCGTAGCATAGGGATAACCACGAACAATATCCATCAATTTGCCAATAAATAACATCATGACAGACATCCACAACAGTGGACGAATTGGTCCCCATATGTCCTCCTGCCTTAAAGCAGATGACACAAAAACCTCACCAACAATCTACCCCAACACTCCTCTGGTTTAAGAGTGAATATTGATAAGACTAATGCGGTATGGATTGGCGCATATAAAGGGCGAATTGATAAAATTTGTAACTGAGTTGCATGTTAATTGTTTAATGGTGGACGACAACCTTTAAAGCACTAGGTATTGAATTCTCCACCAATCTCGATAATTATGGTCAATATGAACTACCAGAAGTAGTGACTTCGATCAAAAACCTTATTAACCATTGGTTAAGAAGGAATTTTAGTGTATTAGGTAGGGTAACGGTCGTAAAGTCGTTCACTGTCAGTAACTTTTCTTATATTACAGTACCTAACCCACCACGATGTGTTTTTTAAAAATTAAAAATAATCTACATAGGGCCATATTTAATTTTATTGGAAAGGGATGATCGTGTTGCAAGGACAACCAAATGGTTCAAGATTATAGTTCAGGCGGTGTGACGACGAGATATGGTGGATCTTCAAAGTTAAATTCATGCTATTAAAACAACGTGGGTCCGGAGACTCTTAAATTCCAGTCCATCGGAGTGGAGAGTCCACCTATTTTATAAGGTCTTTAAGATTAAACATTTACTGTATTAGGAAGGTGGCTCTAATAAGATCCTCGATTTTGCTCGCATAATAATAATCCCAACCAATTTTGGTTTTTTTCTCTCGCATGGTGTAAGTTTGTGGATTCCCATCAACCATGTAATGAAATGAACGTTCTCACAAATTTGATTTGGTTTAAATGATTATATCCAAATTGGTGTGATGTATCCATCAGCAACCTGGGCTTAAAATGGTGTAAATTAGTGTGTGGCCTTTTAGAGATGGATGTAATTTTCTCTCCCTTGATAGTTTGTCAATAAGAAGTTAATATTCGGTCTAAATTTTTTTGAATATGGCGGTGTTGTCAGAGCTGGGGGGGATGTTAAGAAATCATTTGGTCAGTATCTTAAAAACGAAGTTGGGTTGGTTTATCCCTTTAACCCTTTAATTTTGATATTCTTCTCAAAGATAAGAAAAGTTCACGGAGGATTTATAACTTTATCATATCTACCAAAAAGATTGTCAATAAGTCTAATAGACATGTCTAATCCAGGGACAAAGCTGCCATTTTGTGGGGTCCAACTTTTCTCCACGGTTTTTATATTCCTAACCTCCTATACTCATACTCTTTCAAATAAGCTTGGGGGACACCATAAAATTTTCCTAGATATCCAAGCTGGCGGTCAAATTACAATTGGTCACCAAAATTACATTAATTACATAATAGGTATGTTGCAAATTGTCATTTCGATTTTTCGGTGGTTCTGAATATCCTGACTCATGTACTTAAAATCAGCGGCAAGCACTACTCATGATTTTATCTCTCAATCCAAAGCTGGGGCCAAACATCCAAACTAGTGGATAAAATTACTTAATTTATTTGAACTATACGGCCTATTAAGTTGCCCCTTTTTACTTTTTCGGCTGGATGTGTTTTCTGAACTATACTCTATTGCTGGGCTTACAGGCTACCTACTATTTAGTCTCAATCAAAGATGGGGCCCCAACTGGTAACCAAAATTATTTTACTTAGGTGTATATGGCATGGGAGCTTCACAAGATACAAGTTAATTCAGTAATTTGTCCATCCTAAAGATGGATCCTTCAATTCTGGCAACCGTCCAGCCGGTATAGGCTCTTGATCCAGATGGCGGCCAAAATTCCAATTGGCCGTCAAAATTACATTAATTTACAAATCAGTACGTGGAAACCGTTATTTTGCAGATTTTTTCAGTTGTTCTGCTATCCTTGACCTAAGTTCTTAAAAGCCAGCTGAAGCACTATTCATGATTTCATCTCAATTCAAGAGGCGGCCAAAATCAAAATTAGCTAATACAATTACGTTAACTATACTGCCTATTAATTTTCCAGGCCAACCTTTTTTTGAAGGATTTTTTTATTCTGAATGTTACTGATGTCCTGAGTTACCAGGCTACCTAATTTATTTCTCAAATCCAACTGGAGCCGCCAAAATGGCCACCACAATTATCTTAGTTAGGTGTGTGGTGTACTCGAGCTTCCGATTACACGTAAATTTAAACATTAGATCTCTCAATCCAAGCTACTCCTTCGAATTCACAACACTATCGATTAATAGGGTCGTGAAATCACAATATGCCGCTTAATCGAAATGGCTGGCAAAATACCCTAATGCCTCATCAAATTTAATTCTACAGGGTTCTTTTGCTGTCAAAAAATTTTTTGTGAAACATGTGGTTTATTTGGCACTAGAGGCATATTTTGTATCCTAATTATGCTAAATGTCCATAAGCTACATCTAAATCATGTCAAGTCATTTATGTATGTTTAGAAGCTCCAATACCTTACACTTATTACGATAATTGTGGTGGCCATTTTGGCGCCATCCTGGATTTGAGACTAAATATTAGTTAGCCTGTAAGCTCAGACATAGAGTTACTTTCAAGTAAAACATCCAGTCAAAAAAAGGTTGAAATGAAAATAATAGGCAGATGTTCAACGTAATTATTGATTCGCTAATTTGGATTTGGCCGCCATCTTGAATTTGAGATTAAATCATGAGCAGTGCTTCCGCTAGCTTTTAAGTACTTAGGTCCGGAAGCAGAACCACTGAAAAAACTGCAAATAACAGTTTTCAAGTTACATTATTATGTAATTATGTAATTTTGACGGCCATGGACTTTTGGCCGCCATCTTGGGTTCAAGAGCCTATAATGGATGGCGTTTCAGGGAATTTGAAGAAATATCTTTAAGATGAAGAATCAACTGAATTACTTTTTAGTGGAAGCGCCAATACACTATACAACTAGTAATCAGTTTGGTCCCATTTTGGTGGCCATCTTGTATTTGAAACTAAATATTAGGTAGCCGGTAAGCTCACAAATAAGTATGAGTTCAGAGTAACACATGCAGCCAGAAAAGTATAAAAGGGAACTTAATAGCCGAATGCTCAAATTAAGTAAATTAATCCACTAGTTTGGATTTTTGCCGCCATCTTGGATGTTGAGATTAAATCATGATTAGTGCTTCAGCTGGATTTTAAGGACATAGGTCAAGGATATCACAACCACCGGAAAAATCTGAAAATGACAATTTTGCACATACCTATTAATGTACTTAATGTAATTTTGGTGACCAATTTGTAATTTGACCGCCATCTGGATTCTATTAAATTTTAGTGTGTCCCCCAATCTTATTTGAAAAGAGTAATGAGTTGAGGAACATCAAACCGTTGAGAAAAGTTTGACCCACAAAATGGCAGTTTTTCCCTGGATTAGACGTGTCTATAAATGATACGTGTGAACAAAGCTTGATGTCATGTATATCCTAACATATTGTCTATTAGTAATATTCTTACTACTCAATCTTACTTTACTACTACGACTCCCGGGAGCGGGGACTAATTGACACGAAAAGGAAGATGGATGCCAGGTGAGAATAATGCAATAGACACGGGGGGCACGCGGTCCCTTTTTAAAAAGTGGCAAAAGAGAGACCAATCGGTGTACAGGGGGCAAGTAAGGAGAGGAGACTATGAGTGCGGGAGTGGTACGGGGAAGAGGACGCGCCGTTTGGAAAAAAAAATCGCACAATTGGGGTTAGGATAACATAATATGATATTATAAGAATAAATGAATTATTTTGTTTGGTACCAGAAAACCAAAGTCAACATGTATGAATCTTGTTTTCTCCTTTTATGCCGTTTTTTTTTTTCCATATTATAAAATTAAAATGATTTTTAGTTTTTATTTATTTATTTCAACATATTTTAAAAAAAACGCAAAAAATAAAAAAAATAAAAAAAATAAAAAAAATAAAAAAAATTATACATACATACATTCTACAAAAACATTAACATTACAATCTGATCAAAGAGAAATATAATAATTAGATACTTTACGTTGACAAACTTGTCAGTGTAGGTCAATGACCTTAAATTAACAGGGAGTTTTAATTCCAAACAAAACCCCGATGGTGAAAAGTTCTTTCCCAGCTTGGGTCTGGCATTATATTGGAGGGGGAAACCTCCTTCTCTTCTACTACGGTTCAAAAGGAAGCTTTGGAGATACTATTCTTTGGAAAGTATCTTTTATACAAGGAATGAGAATCTCCATCTTTATCAGACTCTTTAGTTCTTATATTGGATTGGTCTACTTTGAAATCCAAAAATGGCTGACATAATACAGTAAGTGTGCATCGTATTGGGGGAGGTACTGCCTTTTGCATTGTGAGAAAAAATTGAACTTCCTTATTTTCCCCAACCGTTTTGGATAGAAGGAGCGGTGTTTAGAGCTATAAATTGGATATGTTACGTGTTGAAGTCTTCTCCAGGGCCGAAAGGCGTGTTTTGTTTTTTTGTGAAGGAAAAAGGTGGATTTTTGGAGGATTGAGGCAAGTTATTTCAAAGAAATGAAGTACAAGTACATTTACAGGACTTCCAAAGTGTGGAATATTCCATGTTCCTAAATGGGGAGATCATTATTGATGAAATGTATAATGAGTATGCTCGGAGAGAGGTGGTGAATAAAATGTAAAAAAATATTGGAAATCTGAAGGCATATGGCGATGATTTTAACAGAGAACATTTTCGATGTGTACTAAAGAAGGCTATAAATTGTTGTTGTTTGTATCGGACCCCAATGTTCCCTTTTTTGCTAGATGGTCTTGACTTGCATTGTGGACTGAAGATGTCCATAAATCAAGGTATCAAATCCAATATTCCACAATGCATTGTGTCAAATTATCTTAAATAATGCTGGTGAATACTGTATAACATCGCGATCTATATATGCAGTTTAATACCTCATCTATTGTATTATGGGATATGGTGAAATTGATTAAATGATCTAATCTCATATTGTGGCTTCTTTAATCATGCTTTAATGATATGTTAAAATGCTTTTAATGGTATGTGTAACCAAATCCAATATCCCATAATACATTGTGACAAATTATCCTGAATACGTTGGTATAGCAGAATCGTTACAGATGTGATGTCAAAACCTCATCTAAGTCCATATTGTGTTATGGGATATGTGTATTGTGTTGAAGGATATGCCTGAATTACATGCATCATAATCCTTTAATTGGCCTTGTGGCCACTTAAAGAGCTCCAGGGGCTTCTCTGCTATAGGCCTTACTGTTTATTGTCTAATGACAATGTTTCCTTTTTGCTAACTAATAGATAAAAAAATAATTAATTTTGCTTTTGGTGTGGACAGATTTAGTTATAATCCAAAAATGTTGTAAATTAGAAAAAATCAGCCCAATTTGATATCTTAAACATGACATGCTGTCAATATATAGTTTATTTTTTAGGTATTTGGAAGACCATGTTCATGCAGATTAGAAATGAAAGCCGGCTGTAAGGAATTATAAAATAGAATATACCAGAGAATGAGATTATGGGAGGGTGTGGGGTGGGGCACTAACTTTATCAGGGTACTGAATATGTGTGGCCCGACTTTTGTTAGCAGACGTTAGTCTGTACATTAATTGAGGGTCCAAAAATGTGTCGGCAAAAGACAGTAATTGTGTACGTATTGGGGGTAGGTTACTGCCTTTCGCATTGTGAGTGGAAATTGAAATTCTGTTAAGGAGAACCGTACAAACGAATATATAAACAGTACACGCATAAAATTTAATATTGACCACATATCGGTGGTTCATAGAAAAACCGGATTATTAACCCTAAAAATGAATTAAAACCATCTAGCTGACCATGTGCTATTTAAAAAAATCGCGCTAGTGTTTTACGTGTTATGCAATACGACCGGCACGTTTAGGTTAGGTCAACATGCCATAGGGCAATACTCATATGAAAGCATCATGTTGTGAGAGTGGGATTGACGCGACTGTGCCGTCTGTACCGCATAACACAAATACATATCCCAGATACAGTAGCGCGAATTTCAAATAGCCATGGTCAGACAAAATGCTTTTAATTCGTTTATGGTTAGTATAATCCGTTTTTCCCATGAAACCACCCATATGTGGTTCAATAATTATTTTAGGAGCGTTAGATTGTTAAGGGATTATTGATGATACAGGTTCTCCTTTAATGGTTTGATAGAGGGAGCGGTGTGTTTGCGAGCAATTAAATTGGATATGTATGTGGTGAAGTCTTCTCAAGGGCGAAAGGCTTGTTTTATTTTTTTTTGTGAAGGAAAAAGGTGAACTTTGGACGAATTGTGAGGCAAGTTGTTTCAAGAATGAGGCGTGTTGTTTTCGTCTTCCGAACTCGCCATGTGGAATGTTTGTAAATAGGGGGTTAAACTTAGTAACGTGGTGATGTGTACGCTATTGCTGAAATACCGGGCCTGTATGGGTGAAATTATCACTTAGAGATTTGTAATGTTTTCTTCTTTTATATGCTATAGGAAAACATCATGATGTAGCCTTTTGTGAGTATTTGGCTTGCTTTTATTCTCGTCAATATTACCTTTTTCTGCTATTAGAAGTGTCAAGTGTGACCTCGATCTGTCTTCCATCCGCCTTTGACCAGTGGCGCAGCGGTCCAATGGTATCTGCGCACATGTCTCTTTTTAGTTTTTTCTTGTTTGAGCTGTTTGGTTATAGGAAAGGTGTGCCGTTATTTGCCTTTTTCGCCTTTTTTCAGTTTTCCCTTTTTTTTCTGTTTTGGCTTATATTATTGTATGTATGTGGTAATTACTTTTAATTTAATATTGTTTTTCTTGAAATTCTTATTATTTATTTATGTTAAAAAAAAAAAAAAAAAAGCAATTTTCCTTTTTTTTTCACTCATTGTTCAATTGTTTCTTCTTTTGATTTTAGTTTTAAGTATATTTAAATTTACTAATTTTCTTTTGTTTCTATTGCATTTTTGTTTTATTATTATTTTTTTTTATTTTGGCCTACTTGTTCCAACCAATTAAGTAACAAAATATACAAAATAAATGTATAAAATAATAAAAAATGCAACTAAATGAAAATACATCAATAACAATGTACTAATTAAATAAAATAAAATCTATTAAAGTAAAGCAAAATGGTAAACTACTTTCTTTTATATTTGTCCATATCATCGACAGTTATAATGGTAAAATCCAAAGGAAGTGAGAAAAATAATACAATATAAGCGGGGTTGCCCAAAGGCCAAAGTGGCCGACGAGGCACTAGTAAGGGGCCCTGTTAGTTTGCAAAGGGCCCTGTGGTCGGTAGTCAGACAGGAACCCTAGGTGGTGACACTTGGAACTTCAGTCAAACTTAAACAAAATTTCTGAATGGTTTGATGAAAACACAACTCAACTTTAAATGCCCAATAACAACCAAGTTTTCTGAGTTTTTTGGTACACATCATATCCCTCAGTAATTTCAGATGTTTAGCTCTACACTGTAAATACGATCTATGAAGGGTCGACCAGTTTAAATATCTTGTGTTAATTTTGATACCTTTGATGTCTGTCCGAACCATATCAATCATATGTGCATGTTTTTCCAATGGGTGTGGGGGTGTTTATAGAAAGACTTAAATATTATTTCCAAAGGTTTACTCTGATTATGCTTGCTAATTCCATGTCATGCCCACATTTGATTACTGCAGCCCTTTCTGGTCAAACTGCACTAATGAACTTTTTAAATTCAACTTCAAATTCTTCATATAGCTTAGCACGTAAATTCTATCAGCTGACTTCAGAACTCCTGTTAAAGATATGAGTACAACTCCAGGACCACACTTAATGATCAGGGTATAATCAAAATGTTAATGCTCATTTTCAAATGCCTGTTAAGGTCTTGCCCCCAGGCATACCTTTTCTCTCCCTTCACTTCAGCACTCAGTTCCATTCTAAGTGACCAGAAAGTCAACCACCAACTCTTTGTATGAACCATCTTTGAACTTAAATGCAGGTAAACATACTTTCCATATGAGAGCACCCAAAATATGGAACAGTCTACCTGCATATCTCCGCTGTGACTATAATACAGTGAGTCTTTCACAGCTTAACGCATCAACATTTGTAATCCTACTTAAGCATATTGTGTATATTTTGCTCTTCTTTCTGATATCTTTGTATTATCATTATATTAGATTCCACACTTTATTTTATTATTATGTCTTTTTTTGCCATTCAATGTTTAAAGTAACTTCTGTTTATACCAAGTACTGTACATTCTGTAAATGCAACCGGCCTCCTTGGAATCAGTGCTTGTGTCACTGAAGGTGCTACCCTGCCTAAAGAAAGCTTAAAGAAAAATAAATAAAAAAAAAAATAAATAAATTAAACTTCACGTTTTCATCAAATGCCTGATATTTTCAGCTCTATGTGACTCGTGGTCATACCAGTTAACGCCTTTATTTTTCTTATCTTCTTTTCCGAGTCCCAGTTGATTTCTTCTCGTCCATTTTTCCTTTGCTTCTAGTTTTAATGATCGTGTTTATCTGTTATAGTACTGAATGATAGCATGTGCGCAAAACGCATGAACAGCTTTTAATAGGCCCGGGGTTTTGTTCTACCATCATTCAACAAATTCTAAAGTTCCTTGCGTAACGCAAATCTCTTGAAATTTACCGTGGGCTTCCTGCATATTTGCATTACACTACGAAGGCATTGTCTGACATAAAATTGTTCACGCCAAGTAAGAGTAGACGAAGATCAGCACAGGTTCGGTGGGTGATATTTACGGTTTGTTAAATACAGTGCTTAGCTATAAACGCACTTGTTAAAATATTTAACCTGGGTTTTTTTAAGCAGTGCGTTTAGCTAACCCAAAGTTAGGCCTAACCCCCGTTTATTTTAAAAATCGTTTGAGAATACGGCCCACAGTCTTAGTAATTGGCCTACAGGCCACAATTTGAGATTAAATGAAAAACTGATTATATCACTTGTTTGTGGAATTATTAAGATATTGCCAAAGATGCAACTAATATAACTCTCGACAGCTGTGAAAACAAACTTTCGGCATGATTACATGTTATGCCCCGTCACAATTGTATCAGGTGCTTTATCACTGTTAACTCAATAAAGCACATGATCAGAATAATGCAACGGTTATATGTAATTTATGCTCAAAATTTCAACAGTTTTTGTCTGAATCAACAATTTAATGTCACACTTAGTCCTGAATTCACTTGAGCATGACAATGTCTACTAAATAAAAAAAACCATTATTCTTATTTGTGTTCTATATTTGATATTCCGGCAAGATAAAATCATTTGAAGTGCATAGGATGTAACTGACACCCCACCCACACTGAAGGCATTGTGGGCAGTTACACAAGGCTAATACATATGATCTCAAACCAACTACCAACTGCAACTGCACACATATAATCATTTGTATATCCGAGACTGCAGAGGCTTTGTCTTCTCGTTGAATAATTTATCGGATATAGTGAACCGAATTCACATGAAAATTAATGAATTAACTTTATACTACTTAAGTATTTTTTTGTAGAAACCTTGTCTCTATCAATTTGTGTGTACTTACTATTTCTGAACAAAAAGTGTTGATTTAATCTTATTTGCTCTTTACTAACATCATACAAATTACATTTATGGTTCGCGAAATCAAAAGTTCTGTGGTGCAAAATTATTATCCTTTCAGAAATTGTAGTATTGTTTTAATTAGAAATCCATTTGGGAGGCATGGTGCTTCTCATTAATGAATTTCCTATGGCATACTTCTGCGTGTTACCTGAGTTGCCACTTTCTTAATTCATGTCCAGCATCACCTGGCAAGTGGGGTAGTCCTGGTCAATCCCCTAATTCATTCCCCTATGTGAAAGCAGAATAAATGTATGAATGACACGCCCCCAGACACCAGGTTTTTCACACCTTTTATTTTGGTCACTAGTCAGATATATGACATCTTTAAGATTAATACCACGCTGTGCTTGAAGCCAAAATTGCACTCAGGAAACGCCCTTTCAAGCCTTCATCAGGAAGTCCAACGTTCTCATATTTGCTGATAACAAGGGGTTGCCTAGGCAAATAAATCTCTGTTTTAATTGCTTTTGTTTTGTATGCCATAAAGGTCAAAATATTTGATCACATCCATGATTATTTTTGTTAGCATGCACACTATTTTAGTGCTTCTTTCCAGTTAAATCTAAATTTAATGTGATACAGGTAATACAACGGAAAACCTACACTCATTGTATTACAGATTGGTCACAAACTCCATAATCTCAATTTTTTAATTGAGAATAACCTAATTTATATGCAGAAAACACACACGCACACCCACACTATATTCACAGTCCCCTTTTGTTTTCTCATTCTGTATGAAAGCAACACCACCAATATAAAGATTTAATTTTGATAACCATATTTTGCATACACAGATCATTTCAGTAAACAGCTATTGATGCCCTGTATAAGCGTGAATTTTTTGCGGTGGTTTTAATTTTTCCGCTTTTTGCATCATGCAGCTAACCATGAATTTTAAACCCTGTGAAAATGTTTTATTTTTACATTGAACTTTAATTTGTTTAAACACTAACTTGAATCCGCGAATATAAAACCCACTGAAATGTCCAAAACTGTAAAATCATACTTAAAATTAAAACCCCGTGAAAATAAACCCCGCTATACAGTCTTATACGATCAACTCCTCTTGCTACTTGTATGTTTTATTCTTATTCAGTGGGCGGGGTTTCGTTAGCAAACACGCAATATCAGTGGTTGTTGCTATCTTAATGGACGAGATTAGATAGTGTGGTCTTTGCGCAGGTTTTACTTACGGCGCTCAGTATAGGTTACGCAGTGCACGCAGCCTAGTACGGGTTGGTTCATTTTTGACAGCGGGGAATTATTTTTTCCCTTTATATATTGAATAAAAATAATTTTTCGTTGATTACCAACCAAAACTAAATAAGAATGAGAATAAAAGATAGGATTTGGTGGTTTGGCTATCTATATCGTGTCATATTGGGATGGGCGGTCCCAATATTTTATCGTAGTGGATACCAGCTGTACCGGCATCCACTACTCAAAATACTGGACTTCCCATCAAATATGACACGATATTAGATAGGCAAAACAACAAATCCTATCTTTTATTCTCTAAGTACAGGGATGTAAATAGGCGTATCTGAAATTTCCTATAAATTGATCTGGCCCTCAACAAAAGTCTGCGAAATGAGTTAACAGAGTATATCCCCTACAAAAATGGGGTATTATTTCGTTTTATGTTTTTATGCTGAAAGGTCCATGGCCCGATCGCTAATAGCCTCATCCCCAGAAGCCCCAGATTTTACCGGAAGTGGTCAACAATTTGGTATCAGAAGCAAGCTACTATTTTTCTCATTAGAGCCAAAGGATGTTTGGTTTGGAAGTTATGTGCGACAATGTGCCCCATTTTGGTCGACCAATATTATTTTTACACAGTACTCTATGGGGGGTTACAAAATCATGTTTTTAGCTCTCGCATCAAACTTTACAGATGGGGTTTTGGAGTGAAGACCAATCTATCAAGATGAAAACTTCATATCCTTAAAATCGGGCCATCCCCCTTGAAATAACACCATCCAAGTCCAGAAATGTAAAAGAGTAAAATTTCCATATTTTTTTTTATTATGGCCAAAATGTCCGAATTCCAGAAATTTGTGGAATTCTTGCATCACTGTGAGTAGAAGTCAAGGGCATGATTTGGGCAGGTACTGTAAAAGTGATAATTTTCGCGTGTGTAATTTTTCGCGTTTCAGCGATTTTTAACATTTTTGCTTGTTTTTAAATTTGCTCTTTTCAGCTATCCTACATAGACCTACACACAAAATAAACATTTTTGCGGGTTTTTAATTTCGCGCTAGCTCAGAAGCGCGCGAAAAGCGCGAAAATTAATGTAGCGCGAAAATTTCCACTTTTACGGTATTCAGTAATTTCACTCCCACTTTTTCTTAAGAATATTTCACTCTTGGAGCAAAAATTGAAATTTAAAATCTGAAGAGTGAAATCTGTACAGAGTATTGCACAGAACAGAAAATTGAAGAGTGAAAATCATTGTTGATAATGCTACTAACATAGAAATCACATTACAACAACTTACAACAATGGTCAAAGATATCTGGCGAAACATGACAAAACAATGTTCTCTAATTTTGCTCAATTACAAAAAGAATATGCCTCAACTGAGTCAACAATTTATAAAATTTTAAAAATACTAAAATTTACCAAGCTCGATGAAAAGTGGGACTTTTATTTGTATGGCTACATGTAATTAAAAGGTGCATTGCATGATCCTAGCACATTTGTTTTTGTTGTATATTTAGGCCAATGGTTCAGATGATATCAAAATCAACTTTTAAGGTTAATGGGGGAGATGGAAGGGGCTATGGATCCAAGATTTTAATGACATTTAAAAGGTCCATGGCCCGATCGCTAATAGTCTCGTCCCCAGGGACCCCAGATTTTACCGAAGTGGTACAAATTTTGGTATCAGAAGCAAGCTACTATTTTTCTCATTTACCCTGTGAAATCTTAGGGCTAAAGGATGTTTGGTTTGGATGTTATGGGCGAAAATGTGCCCCTTTTTGGTCGACCAATATTAATTTTACACAGTACTCTATGGGGATTGCAAAATCACATTTTAAGCTCTCACATCAAAACGGGTTGAAATGTCGGCACAAAACTTTACAGATGGGGTTTTGGGGTGAAGGCCATTCTATCAAGATGAAAATCTTATAGACTTAAATCGGGCCATCCCCCTTTAAGTGTACAATTAAACTAAATAATTTTACAGCTACAACCCTCAAAGTTTCCCAGCAGTTTCTCTCCCCATCAGAGTCCAGAAGTTTTGAAAATCATTGAGGGGAGCAGTGCATTTAGGAATGTGAAAAGGAGATAATTCAGGATCACAGTACCTTTCAATCTCATCTTTACATTGTTGTACACCATGTTTCTTGGGATCCAACACTTTCGCTGTAGCACTGCCAAAATCACACAGCATGTACTGCCCATTTGGGTGTAGAAGGATATTTTCAACCTGCCAAAATCAAAACATTTTATAATTCATACCCTGAAAAATAGGGACAGCGGTCCCAAATAGGTCGTCCGATTATGTAGTCAAAGAAAAAGTGTAGAGCAATATAATAACTGTAAGTGACGCCTGAATGACCTTTGACCTCATCTGTTATCCCACATAAGCCCCCTTGTCTCAATGTATAACTTGATCCATCACTGCACTAAAAAAAGCTAGACAACATTTTAACCAAAAGTGTATACCAAATGTTTGACACACACACACACAGACAAACATGCAAATCATGCTACCATAAGGTCATTCCAATTTCATTGGATGACCAAAATGAAATGACTTCTAGTTTGTAGTTCCTTTGGAACTTAAAGTGACAGGAGGAGATTTTTTTAGGATATGAATTTCTCTCAAATTTCACTGGATCGGTTGTAGACCACCTACCGAGAACGTTTGAAAGGTTTATTGGACAAACAGGTGCAAAAGAAAAATGCAAACCTTGTTTGAACTTGCCTGCTATCGTAATCGTTACCCATAGAAAACCATGCTTTGACTTTCTGTCGTGCACAACAGAAACCACTAAATCATCATCTTATTACATAAAGACGGCGTATTCGACTTATTCACTTCAGGTGTGATCTAATACATTGGTAAGCATTCCAAATATGTAAAAAACCTAGGTTCGAGAAAAATTGAGGGCGCTTCTTTCTGGAAATCTCCTCATGTCTCTTCAAGATACACAAGGTATGAGCAAAATTGCTTTCTAATTAACAGCAATGGTATATGAACATTCAAAGGCAACATACTGGTAGAAAATGGACAAAACTGACAATTGAGAATGTTTTGAACATTATAAAATGACAAGATGAGATGCATATTTTATCATATCTATTTTTTCCATACCAGAATTCTGAGCCCAACATTATCCAAATACTTCCAAGAATAAATATTGACAATCCAAGTAAATGCTATGACACTGAGTTCATTGCTTCCATTATATGCATACACATTTTACTATCCACCCTCTTCCCTCAACCCTCAGCTTCCTTGAGCTACCCTCAACCATTTTGATCAGCTAATTACATAGGGGAAACTTCCTTAGTTCATTGACCTTACATTGGCATGCTGTGGTTTCTGTTCACTAATATGCATTGAATGCAACATACATTATACTATGCATCAAAACAGCTTCATGTTTCAATAACATTTTAAAGGCCAAGTAAAAAAACAAACCATGTTGAGAATCCAGGTGTTTGTAAAGGCGTTTTATTTTTAATCAGAAAATAGGCAAAAAATATACGTATCTTATCATAAATTTTTATACGTTGTAGCAGCTGCGCTATGCATTGCCTTTAAAATTTTTAATGATTTCTACGATAATCAATGAATGCCCTGTTGTGTGAAATAACCTTTAAGCATCACTTCACATAGTATGATGATGGGCCATTCTTCGGTCACGTTTGTGACCAAAAACCGGTGATTTTTTTACTTTTAGCCCAATGCTGTTCTGTCAATGTAACCAATCTGTTATTACTTTTTACATTATTAATAACCTTCAGTCCAAACCTAACCAAAAATAATGTTTCCACTTTTGGTAGATTGGTTATTTTGTCATGGTTTCCCCCCAAAGTTTGGTCATGTGTGACCCTCTGATGGTCACAAACGTGACCGAACTTTATTTGCCCCCCCCCATGACGAAATAACCAGTCAAGTGAAAGTGGATACTTTATTTTTAGTTAGGCTTAGACTCAAGGTTATTAATTAGGCACCGGAGTTTTGCGCGATCAAGCAAAAAATCGTGAATTTTTGGGTCTATCACGATTTTGTTGGTCCATCGCGAATTTTCACGATTTTGTAAAAAAAACACCTTTTTTTAATGTTAATTTGCCAATAAACAAACACAAACTGATTAGTAAATCATTATTATGCAAACGTCGGTGAAAATTGATGACTCACCAAGCTTCCAATAAGTGCAAAATATAGTCCAAATGTATTTATAAATCCTAGCGTAGAACCCTACCTCTAACCTTGATTAGAACACGGACGGCCCGACCTATTTTCCATTGTGAAGCGTCATGATATGGTTGCGCTTCGGTGCATTAAACAATAATATTGACCAAAGCTATCAACGCGCGGTATCGGGTGCTTTATTCATGGGATAATCTCTTTGGAATTAAACAAATTCGGACTTCGTAGGAATGCGGAAGAGATGAAACAGCAACTTCATACACTGGACACTTATTCAGGGGCAAGAGTGGAAAACCCGTCACGTCATCCGGGGCCGGGGATTCTCCATGGCCACTGGATTCTCCATGCCCATTGGGATTCCCACATGCGAAAGTAAATTATACTCGGTTATGTACATGATGTATGCAAAGGCCTCAGCCCGCGGCAGTGCCATCTACATCTGATTCAAATATTTTATTCAGAATAAGAAGGGAAAAATAACAGGTGATAATGATGTGCTTCTTGACATTTTTCAGCCGAGAAAAAAGTAAGAAATAGGATGTCAACTTTGGAAGTTTGAGCATTGTTTTTGCAAAGACTTTTTTCGTGTTCCTGGTTGACTAGCAGGGCAAACATTAGGAAACACATTTTCGCGATTTTTGACTTTAAAAATCGTGCATTTTCGCGCATTTCAAAATACGGGCTGCGCATTTTGCCGTTTTAAATCGCGCAAAACTCCGGTGCCTATTATTAATAATGTAAAAGGAATAACAGATTTTGTTACGGTGACAAAACAGCATTGGGTTGAAAGTAAAAAATCACTGGTTTTTGGTCACGTAAACGTGACCGAAGAATGGCCCTGAAGCATACATACACATTACTGAATCACTTAATTGAAACACGCAATTGCTTAATCCAAACAAGTAATCGCTTTAATCAAAACAAGTAATGGCTTAATCAAAAATTTTGCTTAATCAAAATAAGCTTTTAATCTGTCAAAATAAGATGCGAATACACAATATACTTTATATACAATTTTTTAATTTACAATTTTAATTTTAATTAACGATTTTTTAACTGTCAAAATAAGCAATTTGACTATTTGGTACTGAGTGTAAATAAGGGGCCTAGGAACAAATAAAAGGTTGCCAAGATAACTGTCTGGAATTACTTTTTAGAGTTTAGAGAAACCATTTTCTGGGTAAGGGTTTTTAAAACATTTCTCTCTGTTAGGAAAACAACTTCCCAACACTTACATTTTTCTGGGCCCACATGAGACCTGTATCATTTCTCAGTGGCCCCTTGAAGGAGAATTTCTTACCTTGAGATCCCTATGTATGATAGGCGTTTGGCAATAATGTAGGCGCGATACAGCTTCACACACATTGCAGAATATTCTAAGTACTTCTTGTTCCGTGAACCCCACACTGAGTCTCTCATTCATCTGCTGTACAACATGGCCATCTAGTTGAATAGACAAAAAGAGGTTTCATGTAAGAGGGTACATTGTATGTTATGCTTGTTTCATAGGGTCATTGCTGCTCGCCGTTTGCAGCTTAGGCCTAAAAAAAAGAAATGTTTGTTTGCCGTAGTTAGTTAGTTAGTTATACCAAAGTTTTAAATCCGGTTTTGTCCCCGTTAACGAGGGTGGCCGGATACACCTCACTCAGCAATACTGCTGTGTGAGGATTTAGAGAGGAAAATATTAGGGTCATGTAGGACATAATGTTGTAAAGATCTACCAGAGTTTGAGAACACTACTCAAATTAAGCAAGCAATCAAGGGTCCACAAACAAACCAGTTCTCGAACCACAAACTTGAGTTGCTTTTCTGCAGTCTCTAAATAGTTGTATTTGACCTCAGATGACCTTTGATCCAGTATTGACATTTGACTTCAGTAACATGGAGGTTTTAATATTGCATCGATGACCCAAGTTTTATGGCAATTGGGCTTCAACCTTCCAATTAGGAAAAAGACACTGGGGGAAATGACAGTTCCTTCATAACCAACTGTACACACACGTGCGTGCAATACACACATGCACGCACAACGACGCCCAATGCATAAAGTCCATTATTCATGTCACATAAGCTCACACAGAATTTAAAATTAAGTAGTCTCCTAAAGGTGACACAAAAGTACATAATATTATGACATTATTTCATAAAACATAGCATTGCGATTCAATTATAATCAAAAAGTGGAGATTATTGCTCTCCTTACAATCCAATACTTGTTCTGTATTTCTGCTGTAAGTTTCAGCAACGTGATCTGTAAACTTTTGCAAGTAAGAAATTGTTCTGAATTTCACAGGCTGTGTCTTAAAATTTCATTGTCAAAATTTGTAATTTAAACATCATTGCTCTTAACAGAGCATTCTTTGCCAATTTGCAAAAGAATTCTCGTAGTCAACAAACTAATAATTTTACGGTATCGTTTTTCTTCCATTAAGTACAATCAAACCACATGCAAGTACCTTAAAGATCACAGTCTTATTGTAAATCTCCAAGGATTGACAATGTGGTCGCTTACTGAAAAATTAAAATCATCCCTGTCTACACAGACAACTATATATAGAGGGTTGACAATCAGAAGGACGTAACTCAGCACTGAAAGAAATATTAAAGAATTTCTTTAATTCTGCTGTAATACTGCTTTTGAGATATGTGATGTTTATTTCTACTAAGCAAATATATTCATTACTCAAAATATAAACATCTCATAAAGCTCATATATGGTACTGTAAGCAAACATATAAACTTTAGTAAACAAAGAACAATTTTTAATTATGAACAGCAGAATTAAAGAAATTCTTTAATATTTCTTTCAGTGCTGAGTTATGTCTTTCTGATTTTCAACCCTCGACATATAGTTTAATAATCAAGCTATTCTGATTTTGTAAAATACTCCTCGTTCTGACGTAATCTACTTCAAATAAAGTAAAGGTACATTTATTAGACTGTAATATGTCGTGTAGTTAATAATGCCTTTCCTCGTATTTCTTCGTGTTTGCAAAGATTAAAATTAGAAAAAAACCCATTTAAAAATGGGTTTGTTTGCAATTATACTTGCATTGGAAATATTTACAGGTCAACAATTTACACCCACATCATATGGATTCTCACTACAACCCAACCCACTGCGTGATTATCAGCCTTGCAATAAAACCCCTGTACAGGAATCTATTGTTGCTTAAAAGTCTATCATTAAAATACTGTATGTCAGGGAAAGCAACTTGTCTTCAGATTGCGTACTCAAATGAGATGATGAATTTGGCAGGACTCACATTTTTCAAATGTAATAAATTACACCTCATGTGCCAATTGGACCCTGAGCGGGCAATTTAATTTTTGTGGTATCACTTTGCCAATTCTTAGAAATGGACAAGTTATTTGCAAGTAAAGAGGCTGTTATTTTCCTTAGGAGTGTCAAAATATTGGGATGGCAAGAGTCATTTTTGTTTGTTCTTTATAAGCCGCTATTGATAACAGCCTAATTTGAGCCCCCAACCAGACTCCCCAAGATGCACTCCGAGGGCGTTTCCAGGTATTTTTCCATACTTTTTATGCCAATTTGATTCCATGAAATTTGAAATTTAAATACAACATATGACCCTCCCCTTTTAAGGTTACAATTTTTACAACCCTTCCTATTTTTAGTATGTCAACAATGATGTCCCTCAATATTGGGGATTTCCCTTCTGCAGGAGATGCCAATCCCTTCACCAGACAGGATGAGGAAATAAAGTCTCAATCCCATGGTAAAGTTCAGGAGTTTCTATCTATAGTCCATTCACCATAAAATGGAACATGACCTTTGATTAAATACATTGCATTAACACTAGAAGAGATCAAGGTCATAATACAAACCTTACGTAATATACTATAACTAGAATTTTATCACAACTTGGAACATATTCTTTGAGTCAAAATGTTTGGATAAGTGACAAAGAATGGGGACATATTAAACCTTATAAACCTGAACAGGATGTAGTAATGTGCAAGTATGCACAATTTTTCAAAGAAGACAGGGTTTTCACTAAAATGAAGCTAAATAATGCCTTTTTAAACACCACAAAAACAAAAAAATACAGATTCATCAATGTGATGTCTGCCATCGCAGTTTATGAATGGAACACAAAGGTCCCATTAGGTCACTAAGTAACACAAGTCCCTCAGCATGTGGGATAATACCCAAGGACCAGCAGGCAATTAAGTTTTGGGTTAACATTAGGGTCAAAATTTTTACAACAACGACAGGTACGCAGACACACTATACTATTAATGAAAATACCTTTTATAAGACATACGTGCGCAATATCCAGAAGGGGCGGGGCTTAGCAGTAGATCGCATGATCACATTTACGCGCATCAAGCTTAAAGTACGCTTCTCTTGTAAGAGGTACTTTGACAAAGAAGAGTGCCAAAGCAATCCTTTTGTGCTGCTATTTCGCAAACATAAATCGCATTATACATTGTGTAGTTCATAGTGCCGTAAAAAATAATATTTGAATTACTTGCAAAAACATGATGCACAATACTTTGCACATGCAGAAAACACAACAGAAGGAAATATTAAAATATTAATATTTCAGTTATCCTGGAAAAACGAATGGGCTGAAGAATACTCAAACACAGTGTATAGTGTATGTGCACACTTTTCTCATGATATAATGCTTGTACTATTAATTGAAGACATTCTAAATGTTTCCCCTGAAAATCCTAGAATGTACCTTTAATTCATGCAGACATAGAGAATCACATCCTGATGGACACAAACTGTGAGTAATATGTTTGAAGTAAATCCACTAAGGCAACACACCAAGTGCTGCGCTCCCAACCTAAGCACAACAACCAAGCAGCCCCTGGCCTACTTCTGTCTAATCCATTTGTAAACCTCATGGGGACCTCTCACCACAGAAAGAGAGAAACAGAGAGGAAGAGAAAGAGGAGAGAGTCATGGTATCCTCTTGGCCAGATGGTGTTTACTAATTCAAACAAGGCCCACTTTAAAGGGATCCTTCTTCAACTTTACATTGCATTTATAAAGAGATGAGGGAGAATCCATCGCGTATCAGTTTTGGTTTCTATTTCATGAGAGGGTCAATGTGCTCCTTGAAATTTGTATGAACTGTTGATTAAAAACTTAGAATTTACTGCTCTCTCCACATTTTATTTGGACTTGGGAAAATACACCATGAAAATACCTTATTTTTTTGGAAGGGATACATGTCTGGAAAAGTACACAATGTGACAGAATTGAGTGAAATTATTTGCTTGCCAGTAATATCAATTTTAACCTTTTTCACACTAATTATTGGACCTTTTAAAATGCTAAATTGAAATTGTGCTCTATTGATGAGGAACATTTTTGTCAAATACTGATTAAAAGAACACACTCACACACTCTTTGCCAGTAACTCAAAATCAATATCATTGAGATGCACCAATATTCCCCTAGAATGTGTCACTACATAAGTGTTATTATTTCAATGCTGTAGTATGCCGAGTTACAGGATCCAATAGCGTCCATAAAGCTTCACATGAATTTTCCAAGAATTTCTGTAAATGGGGCACTGGTTGAAAAGGCAAACCATATCCTTAATTTTTTTCCATCCCTACTTGTCCCAATTCTGGCACTAAGCAGAATTCATGAAAATCAGCCAAAATGTGAAGGGAACAAAATAATAGCACTGAATATAATATAGACATTTCACGCGGATATGTAAGAAATGGTGCAAGCCAAGTAACGGGACACTACACCCTTGGGAAATTGAGCAGAGAACATCATATATGGCCACTGGAAATGTACAGCTAGTGTTCACTATCAAACAGAAACCAACATTTGATGTCTTCATTTAAAGCCACCATCAGTGATTAGTTGCTAATTTTTGAATACCTATTTGCTTCAAAATTTGATAAATTGTATCGAAATAAAGTAATTTCAATCAAAATAGGCCATGGTTTTCTTAGAATATCACAACCAGCTGGATGCGTAACTGAGCATGTGTGGTCCAGTGGAAAAGCGCAGGACTCGTGATCATTAGACTGTTAAATCGTGAGTTCGAGCCCCACTGTGTTCAACATGTTTGTGTCCCTGGACAAGATACTTGATCTCAATTGCCTCGTTGACCCAAGCAAAATCTGTGGAGCTGTTATGGGGATATTACAATCTAAGTGCTGTTAGGCATGTGTGCTTGTAAGGCATGTCTTTGAGCAGCCACCTAGATGAAGCGAAATGATTGTGATGATTTCCTGAAGGTGGCATAATAATTGGCAACAGCGCTTTGAGACTGTTTACTGTGATTAAGCGCTATATAAAAACTGGTTATTATTAATTATTTTGACAGTGTCCACTGCTCACAATTGAATGCAATGTTTCGGAATTTGGCTACCTTGCTTAAACTATGGACGTGGACAATTAATTTATTATCATCATCAGATAAGGCACATTTGGGCAAGATCATAGTCAAAGTATTCACTTTTAACATTTACATGGTTTAATATGATGCAGGTAGAACCTGAGGAATCAGAGCACTCAGCATTTCTCCCTGTTTAACATAATCTTCACAGCACCACTGTCTGTTGAAGATGCTGGTCAATCCAGATCAGCATACAATTAAATCACTACATGTCTATTACACACACGGTAGTTTTTGACCACCACCCATGCTCCAGGAGCAGGTCTCCCTCACTAACCTCAAAGGGCAGCTATTGAGTTTTTTTATCATATTTTGGACTTAGAATTTTCCCCTCTAACCTGAAAAAATAATGAAAATTTTATATATTAAAAGAAGCAGTAGCGAGATTCGAACCTGAGACCACTGTATCATGAGGTCAGCTACCTAACCACAAGACCAGCGAGGATTGGTGTGCCAGATTTGCAATTCTAATCCTTGATAACATTTACGGAATCAATCGCTACTGCTATTGTGGTCAGCAATCAATATAATGAATAGCTCTGCTCTGGAACGGTTGCCACAACCTATGCTCCAGGAGCATGAGTGGTGGTCAAAATCTCACACTTGCTGTCTATTACTTCATATGACTTATCCATACCTTGAAATTTGGGGGTGGGATAATGCCCGCATCTTGCCCGAAGCCGGAGTCGAAAATGTCTTGGCCTACTCACCACATACACTATACAGCCACTTCATGACTTCCGAATTTTGAAG
This sequence comes from Ophioderma brevispina, assembly GCA_023653785.1. Lineage (NCBI taxonomy): Eukaryota > Metazoa > Echinodermata > Ophiuroidea > Amphilepidida > Ophiodermatidae > Ophioderma > Ophioderma brevispina. Next base: position 27,622 of record JAMKCH010003704.1, read on the forward strand.
ACTCAAAATGTTGAAAAATGCCGTTTTCGATAGTACGTAGTTTCCACCCTCATTCTGAAGTAGATTTCATCTTTTGTCATGTAACTAACCATGACTATAATGTAACTTAAGTGATTTTTTAGCAAAAAACGAAAATAGTCGCGAAAACTGAACCAATTTGCCATCACTACCAGTGTTTTGGCGGCGGCCATATTTGATTTGCTGCCATGCCCTCTGACCCTACTACACATGGCCTTGTTCAAAATATTCTTTTCGTTTCAGAAAACAAATCCACCAAAAAACTATTTTATGAATGAATTTACGAAAGTGAATAATTTTTATGGACATGTTATTATTTTTATACTGAAATATGGAAAAAGAGTAAAAAATATTGTATAAAGAATCCCGTCTGAGTGAAGTTGAAAGCCTTGAGAGTGTTGGAACCAGAAACTGGTCTTCTGCTGAATCTCCGACACTTTGCCGTGTTCTATACTCTTAAATGTATGTTTTTCACAAACTTTAATGGTTCCAGACGTCATTAGAAACATTCTTGAGATGGAATATAAGATTAAATATGGAATTTCGTATTCAGTGTATTGGAAAGTGCATATCATTGGAATTAAAGGCTAAAAGGTTTGTTGTTTGAAGAAGATAGGTTTCCGAATTTTGCAGTCAGTGTAAGCCAATTTTTTGGCATGGGATAATAAACGGATCTTTAGAATTTTCTGAAATTTTATTGAAACTTAGGGGTGGGATTTTACTCGAGCATGGGACTATAATCGGGTCAGTACAGTAATCATAAAGACCACAGTATCCCCTCTTTCGTCAGACCTACCTCTGCAATATTCCATGAGAATTAACACTTCATATACACCTGTATTTGTCTTCTGAATACTGGAATCCACATAGGTTACGATATTCTTGTGACCAGCCAGAGTGGACTGTGACAAGAAAAAGAGGAAAATAAAGATGAGTAATTAATAAGAAATGAAGTGATGGATAAATAAAAATTATGATATTAAATTGATATCAGCGAGTAGATTAGTTCCCAAGATATTGTCATTAAAGCTTGACATGTTGTGGTTAAGTAAAATGACGGGCGCTACGGCAGTGTCGCTGGCCCTGTCAGCGATTTCGTGTCCATATGAGTCTTGGTTTGATGACGTCATCGCTACTTTCTGGACTTCATTTTTCCTACTCATGAGGTGAGATTTTGTGAGATTTAGTTGGTTAGGGTTAATTATATGGAAAAAAAGGTTAACGCTACAGAGCTACTTAGCCCGATTGAAACATGTGCCCGTATTGGTTGTCAAAATGAATAACTATTCTCTTTTCTTGCAAATAACCCTGAACAGGGACATGGTCCCAAAAGGAGGACCCCAAATATCCCCAGCTTACAATTGGTACAGCCAAGAGATATGTTATGCTATGCTTGACTAGACAGTGACAAACATCCATGTGCAAGTAAGTATACATGTGACCAACTACGGTACTTTCAAAATCACATTTGTTTTCAAATGAACGTGTAATCATGAAACAGTAGCAAAGCAATTTTTCTACACATGATTAAAGTTCAGTTACACTAGATTCAAGGACAGATTAAACAATTGCATTTTGCATCAACACTTCAAAAGCGTTTTACCCACGCCATTCCTTGGCAGCATTTTCCTTAAATTTGACCAGCCGACTTACAATTTTTATACTCATTTTCCCCTGAAAATTTTAAGAGAATCACTGATTACTACATAAGAGGAAGTTGCATAAGCTTAATCCTGCTTTGTAATTAGTCTGTCCACACATCAACCCCTAGGCACTAGGATCTATTTGTGTCTTATCAGATAAAGCACCAGTGTCCCATGAAAGATACAGTACATGCAGCAGCAGCAACAACATTTAAATTCTCTTCTTGTCAATATGTAATTTGCTACCATTACCACACTATTTCATTTCTTGTTGTTCATCTTTATTTCAGGTAGTCTACCCCTTAAAACCCTCGTCTACCTGGAGCATTTTTTGTAACAAACTCCGAAGGGGGGGGTGGTTACCACCCCCCATGATTTTCGTTACCGAACAACCGATTCTTGGTAATTTGGTAACCACAGGATAGCTTAGGAGTTTCTTTCTTTCCATTGGTACCAAAATAAGTCTAACATACCCAGTATATGACGTCACCATACGTCATATGTTGAGGAAGTACGAAAATCTGAATATAGGGTGGAAAATCGATATTTCGCAATTTTAGCGACTCAAACACCCTATTATAGCTAGCTCTAAAATGAGTCCTTATATAAAACTAGTCATTTTCCCATCCAGAGGAGTCAAAAACCACCGCGCAATGAAAATCTGATTTTCCTAACCTTTTTGGCCAAAAAATTGAATTTTCCACTGTGTGTGTCTATGAAACGGCAGTTTTGGCTGACATGCGAACTTTATGACGCATGGAACGTAATGCTCAAAGGCATTGGTACTCATTTTGGTATCAATGGAACGAGGTGAACCCTTAGACTATCTATTGTACCAAAATCAAGTGTCTGTGAAATTTCCCTGTTTGGTGTTAGGCATGTTGGGTACTGGTCTCTCCGAGTGGGGGGGGTGGTTACCACCCCCTATCGATCACTTTGGGATCACCCTGTATCCTTATCAACTATACCTGGGTGATGGTTTTTTTTGATTAAATGAAGCGGAAATCATTGACAATTACAATAATAATTTGGCACCAAAAAAGGGGGTTTTAGCAAGCCGGGTAAAAACCTGAATGGGGGGGAGTGGTACACCCCCCCCTTCGGTAGACAGGGTTAAAGGTTCACTTCATAGTTTATACCTTCCCCCCCCTAGAGACATGTTTTACCTACTAATTTCTTAATTCTTTCTGGACCAATAATGTTGTAATGGCCAGAATCCTTCACTTCAGGGATTTTTTACATTTGAAAGAACACACCTGTCTCCTTTTCTCCTTAATGCCTTCAATTGGCTGTATTTTAAAGTGTATTCATGATCCTTAGTCTCATCCCAGGACTTACCTAAAAAATTTAAATAATTTTTGGAATCATCTTAGCTTATCCTTCCGCCTTAAGCCTATACGCATGAGCAAAAATTAGCGCTGACACTACTACTGCCATTTTGCACCAAAAACTGCCTTTAGTGGTTAACACCTCAAAGCTCCACGCTAACCAGAACTGTGCAAAGTCGTGCTGAGTGACATCACTCCAGCCCAACAGGGTACCCGTCCTGCCTGCCCGCCCTACACTTACTCTGGCCAAACTATACCCCAGAAGAGCCCTGCACCTTCAGGGGTGCCCCCACCCTACCCAGAATCGAAAGGGAGGAAATCTTCATGTTACACACTGGTTTGCTCTCTGCCGAAAAAATGTGCGGGGGGAAAAGCATAAATGGTGCCAGCCACCCTAAACAAAACTATCAGGAAGCCTCATTGGCTATAGGGATAGGGTGCTGACATCACCGGTGTCACTACAGCGACTGGCACACAAGGCCGTCAATGCTGGGAAGGTAGACACAAAGGACAATTTTTGGGAGTCTTCCAGTCCCCACCCCCAACACAACTTGGAGACCAAACCCACCAGGAGTGGGCCCCATGTGGACAAGATCACTTTTTTGCCAAGACAGATCACTTTTGCAGACAAGCTGACAAAAGCTGGCCAAAGATTTCAAACCATGCAAATGTACTTTTGGCAGTCCCATTTTGGAAAATGGAATTTGGAGTTGAAATTATTGGTCATAATAAAGGGTCGTCGAGTGCCAAGTTGTGTAAGCACGTAGTTCAATACGGAATAATCGCAATCTCATCATAGTGCGCAGTCACACTCCATAGAAAGGCGTTTTACACACAATTTGGCCTCGCCATGCTGTAAACATGGCATTAAACAAGTGGGGCATTGGGGACGCTCCTTCCAGGAAATTTTGGTATTTGGAGGGAATTTTGGAATTTGGAGGGAAACTGTTATGCCTTTTTGTTCAGTTCACAAAAACACAATACAGTTTGGAAATTTGGCAGCTGGCTTCCCTGGAAACACATTTTTTATCCCTGTCAAATGTGATTTTCAAGAAGCTTTAAAAAATTAATTTAAACATGAGACCTTTTAGTTATCCATATCTAAAGAAGGCTTTTTATGCCAAAAAATAACTTTTTACATCTGGAAAAAGGGCTTCTCTTAGGTTCAGCTGAAAAAATAATGAGTGGAGATCCATGAAATTAAGAGGAAAGCTGGAACTTGGGCTGTCTCCATATTAAGAACAGAAAAAAACAACTGATGTTGCATTCAACTTGGGATGACAAAATGGAATCAAATTTGGCCTTTTGTATTAATTTTTGAGGGATTGAGACCAACTTTGGGCCTAAAATTGGCCAAACAGTTAGGCCTTTGTTGGAGCAGGTCACTGTGGCCAGGACAATATGAGAATGTTGCTGCCGCTGGCCCAATTGCCTCGGTACGGCACTGCTCTAGATAGTGGTTGATGTCAAATGTATCAACGGTATCAAGTGAAATGACATTGCTACGCATCTGAGCTTCCTTAACTTGAGATTTATATTCTTGATTAAAAGAAAACCAATTGAATACAAATCACAAGAGTGTCTGTGTGGACTCACTAAGGTTGCTTGGGAAGTTGAGCAGAACTGACGAGGCATAACCTAGTCAACACGTAGCTAGCAAGGATAATTTTCCCAAGGGGTTATTTTACATAGTCGCGTCCATTATAAATTGGACCTGTATAATGGCATGTGAAGTAAATGTGATTTATCAGTAATGAGACTGATGGTCATATTTCTATTTTCTACGTCGGTGTCCATATTTCTCAAGCATCCGCACATACACACACCACACGCGACTGCAAATTGAAGTGCAGTATAGACGAAAGCCTCTTGACCAATGCGAATCACATGACGTTGTCACGAAATTATTTGTGCTTCTGGTTGTGTCATCACATTACATTAACCCAAACTTGCCCATTTCCACTCACACCAAAAAACCAGTTTTAAAAAATCGCTTATTAGAAAGACTTTTATCAACCCCTTGCAAGGTCTCTGGTTCTTTAAAGGTGCAACAAGAGATTTCACATATCAGAGTGTCCATAAAAAATTGAAAGTACGGATGTAAAGCTTTTCCATTGAAAATAACCCCATTTAAAGGATTAAGCTGAGAAAATGTTTCAGTTCGTATAGAAGCAAATCGAAATTCAGTCTAAGTTTTATAATGAAAATTATGCAAATCAAATCGACCATTTTTTTACTCTCTTTACAACACAACATTTCGTGTAAGGCGCTGCTTCTTCATACAAGGTAAGAAATCTATTGAGTTGTTCTAATTCTATATGAAATTCTATTCCTGACACAATATTTGGGTGCTTCAAAAAATCTCTCGTTGCACTTTAAATAAGCACTTTTCCTTTATAGACACTTTCAGTGATCCCACCTTATTATGGTCAAATATTGGAACTTTAATGTAGGTAGCTTAAAGTGAAGATAAGTCCTGTAGAACTCTCCCCCCCCCCCCCCCCCCACAAAAAAAAAAAACAAAAAAAAGAAAAAAAAAAAAAACAATAAGTTATTTCCTTCCAACTGTAAATTTTACAGGGAAAGGAAGCACAGTGTTCAAAGGATATGATCTGTCCATTCAATTTCCTTGGTTGCAGTGAGTGTCTGTGCTGACGTAATGGATAATCTAAGGCTATCGATTCTAAACGTTTTAACGCCGCCGGCCGTTTAAAACGATAGTAATATTGCAACACGGTTAAACGGGAAGCTTACATTCATAACGCACAAGGTTTCGCCGAATTCAATAAAGAAAGCCCATTTTCTCACTATCGCAAACTGAGTACAAAACTTTCTTTATCAAGAGACCATCTGTCACAATTTTTGATGCAATATCCAGTTAAAAACAATAGAAATCAGGCACAATTTTTTTGAGTATTGCCGCGATAGTTTGCAACTTACCGATTACCAAAAGCAATGCTGAAAAGCAACGGCCTGCCACTTACTTCCGGGTGATGGGCTTTGCCGAAGTAGGCTGTGCCGAATAGGGCTTGCCGAAGTAGGCTTGCCGAAGTAGCCAATCACGCACGTTGTACTAATCGCGTGCAGCGGCTGCCAAAAATCAATATGCCGACACACATGCATGATTGCCAATGTGGTGAAACGTGTACCATGAAAGTCAACTTTTAAAATAAATTGTACTAAATATGTTGATCCATTTATTGTAATAAATAAAACTGACACCTTGTAATAAGTTAGCAACTTGATAGATGAAGTATGACTGCATAGAAAGCAAAGCTACCGGCGATTGCCCTGGGAGGGCTAAGCCGTCTTTTGATGCCGTCTGGCAGTGAGGTAAATATCCTCCTAGGCATACGTTTAAACGGACGCAAATTTTCCATTTAAACGTTAGACAATTACCGGAAATTGACAGCCTTAATGAATAATCCCATTTTTGTCCTTATTAGGTTGCTTTTGGTCTTAAATATAACTTGTAGGGTATGTTGTATACCCAAACTTGTTACAAGACTTGCGACCAAATCTGATTTGTGAGGTTGGGTTTATGTTTTATTTAGGGCATCACTGATAAGTGTCTTAAGTAGCAGTATCATTTAGGTACAAATCAATGCATATATTGGCTTGGTATAAATCAACACCCTCTGGGTGATACACCACACGTAAAACATCAGTGCAAATGCAATGTGAAAATTGGTTTACATCACCCTCTTGGTATAAAACAGTACAACATAGGTAGCGTGTAATGCCATTTGGATTGGTTTAAATCACCCTCTTGGTATAACAGTACAAAATAGTACAGTGCATGCAATGGTGGGATTGGTTTAATCGCCCTCAGTTGGTAAAACACAGTACAAACATATGTACGGTGCAAATGCAAGTGGGGATTGGTTTAAATCACCCTCGTGGTAGAGGAAAAACACAGTACAACTGTAGGTCCATGCAATGCAATGTGGGATTGGTTTAAATCACCCACTTGGTATAACATACTACTATGCACAGTGGCATGCATGGGGGTTGGTTAAAAATCACCTCTTGGTATAACAGTACAACATAGGTAAAGCAAGTGCAATGCAATGGGATTGGTTTACATCACCCTCTTGGTATACCATTACAGAAGGCCATAGTTACAAGTGCGTGATGCACAGGATTTGTTAATCGTCAACACCACTCTGGTATAACCAACACAGTACTACCATATGCAGCAGTGACAGATGCATGTTGGATTGGTTTATATTCGGGTCTCAGGTATAACAGTACAACATATGTACAGGTGGCAATGCATGTTGGATTGGTTTAAATCACTCGTTGTGGTAATAACAGTACAACATAGGTACGGTGCAGTGCAGTGCAATGTGGGGAATTGGTTTAACTCACCTCCCTTTTGATATAACAAAACAGTACAGACAACAGGTACAGTGCAATGCAATGTGGGATTGGTTTACATTCCAAAAAAGCTCTTGGTATAACACAGTACACAGAGGTACAGTGGTAGTGCAATGTGGGGCTTTGGTTTAAATCACCCTCTTGTTATACACATCACAACAAAGGCACAGTGGCAATGAATTTGGGATTGTTTAATTCGTCTCAGGTATAACAGTACAACATAGATACAGTCCATGCAATGGTGGGACATTTGTTTAAAATCACCCTATTGTATAACAGTACAACATGGGTACAGTGCATGCATGTGGGATTGGTTTAAATCACCCTTTTGATATACACAGTACCACATAGGTACGTCAATGGCAATGTGGGGATTGGTTTTAATCACTCTAAAGAGGGAAGCTCTGGTATAACACAGTACAACATATGTACCGACACGTCAATGCCCATGTGGGATATTGTTTTAAATCACCCTCTTGGTTCTACCTTTACGACATAGGCCCAGGTGCATGGCAATGCGGGGTTGGTTTTAAATCACCCTCTTGGTCATACACAGTTACAAAACATAGGTAACAGTGTAATGCAATGTGGGATTGGTTTTTAAATCCCCTCTTGTATAACGCAGTACAACATAGGTACATGCAGTGCAAGGCCCAATTCAGGATTGGTTAAATCATCTCCTTGGTAACAGTACAACATGGTACAGTTGTCAAGGGTTCAATGCCGGATTGGTTTACATTACCCCATTGGTATAACACAGTACAAACATAGATACAGTGCAATGCAATGCGGGGTTGGTTTAAATCACCCTTGTTATAGGAAGGGGAAACACAGTACAAACATAAAGTAAGGATGGGGCAAATCCATTACGGGGTTGGTTTAAATCACCCGCTTGGTATCAAAGACACAGTAAACATCAAGTTAGCAGTAAAATGCATGCAGGAGTGGTTTTAAATCACCTCTTGATATAACACAGTACAACAACATAGGCACAGTTCACTGACAATGCGGGGTTGGTTTTACATCAACCCTCTTGGTATAACCAGTACACAAACATAGGCCCAGTGCCATGGGCAATGTGGGATTGGTTTAATAAATCACCCCTTGGTATAACAGTACGACATAGGTACAGTGCAATTCAATGTGGGATTGGTTTTAAAAATCACCCTCTTGGTATAGAAAACACGTAACAACAAAAACATGCACTGCAATGTGTGATGGTTAAATCACCCTCTTGGTAGATACACCGTTTTTAAACCAACATAGGTACAGTGCAATGCAATGTGGGATTGGTTTAAATCCCCCTCTTGGTATAACAGTACACCATAGGTACAGTGGGCAATGCAAATGTGGAGTGGTTAAGATATCGTCCATCTTGATATAACACAGTACACAATAAGGTACATTGCAAGCCAATGTACGGCGGGGTTGGTTTAAATCACACTCTTGGTCAGTAGGACAAGGTAAAACATAGGTACAGTGCAATGCGGGTTTGATTTAATAAAGTCACCCTTCAAAAAGTGGTATATAATAACATACTACATAAGAGCACAGGTGGGCAATGCATGTGGTATTGGTTTAAATATAACCCTCACTTGGTAAGGGAGAACACAGTACAACATCGGAAAGTGCAATGACAATGCGAGGGTTGGTTTAAATCCACCCTCGTTGGTAAAGACACGTACAACATAGGTACAGATGCAATGCAAATGTGGGATTGGTTTAAATCACCCTCAATTGGTATAACACAGTCAGGAGACATAGGCACAGTGCAATCAATGTGGGGCTTGGTTTTAAATCAACCCTTGGTATAGAAACACAGTACAACATAAGTGTACAAAAAGAGGTGTAATGCAATTTTGGATGGTTAATCACAAAGGCTCTTGGTATAACATAGTACAACATAGGTACAGTACAGTGCAATGCGGGATTGGTTTAAAAAATCACCCTCTTGGGTCATAAACGCAGTACAACATAGGTACAGGTGCATGCAATGCAGGGATGGTTTTAAATCACCCTCTTGGTATAAACACAGTACAACATAGAAAGTGCAATGGCAATGCGGGTTGGTTTTAATCAAAATCACAACCGCTCTTGGTATAACCAGTACCACACATAGGCACATGCAACATGCAATGTTGGATGGTTATACTCGTCTCATTTTTGAAGCAGTACAAACGATAGGTACAAAGTGCAATGCAAGGTGGGATTGGTTTTAAAAAATCACTCTCTTGGTATAACACAGTACACAACATAGGTACAGTGCAATGCAATGTGGGATTGGTTTTAAATCAACCCTCTTGGTATAACATAACTACTAGTCAGCAGATTTCCATGCAATGGGATTGGGAGGGATTTATAAAATAAATAAAAAATCACTCTCTTTGTATAACACAAGTAACAACATAGGTCCAGTACAATGCAATGACGGTATTGGTTTAATCACCCCTCTTTGATATACACAGTAAAACCATAGGTGACAGTGCATAGGCAATGTTGATTGGTTTAAACTCAAAATCAAAACCCTCACACGCCTCTTTTGGTTATATAACCAGTACAACATATGTACAGGTTGCCAATGCAATCGGGATTGGTTTAAATCACACACACCCTCTGGGTATAACAACATTACAACATAGGTAAAGAGAGTGCAATGCAATGTGGGATTGGTTTAATCACCCTCTTGGTATAACATTACTACATAGGTACATGCAATTCAATGTGGGATTGGTTTTTTATCACCCTCTTGTATAACAGTACGACATGGTACAAGTGCATGCCATGTGGGATTGGTTTTAATAAATCCCCCTCTTTGGTTATAACACCAGTACAGAATAAGGTACAGTGCAATGGCAATGCCGGATTGGGTTTTAAATCACCCTCTTGGTATAACAGATCAACATAGGTACAGTGAATTCATGTGGGATTGGTTTAAATCACACTCTGCATTCCCTATGTACTGACATGGTATAAAACACCAGTATAGCATAGGTACAGTGCAATGCAATATGGATTGGTTGTAAATCACCTCTCTCCCCTTTGGTACTGATATGGGTATAGCACAATACACAGCATAGGTACAGTGCAATGCAGTATGGTATTGGGTTTTTAAACTTATCACCCTCGGTATTCCCTCGTTGCTGTCATGGTTAATAACACAGTACAACATATGTTACAGAAACAAGTGCCCAATGCAATGCAGGATGGTTTAAATGCCTCTCTTGGTGTAACACAGTACAACACTAGGTTCGCATCAATGCAATGTGGGTGATTGGTTTACAGCACCCTCTGGTAATAACCCAGTACAACATAAGTACAGTGCAATGCAATGTGGGATTGGTTTTAATCACTCTCTTGGTATAACACAGTACAACTATGTACAGCGTGCAATGCATGTGGGATTGGTTTTAAATGCACCTCTTGGTCTAACACAGTACAACATAGGTACGTGCAATGCAATGTGGATTGGTTTACATATCACCCTCATGAATATGAACAGTACAACATAGGTAGCAGGCAATGCATGTGGGAAATTGGTTTAAATCATCTCTCTGGTTATAACACAGTAGCAACTAGGTAACAGTGGCATGCAATGGGATTGGTTTTAATCACCCTCTGTATTCCCTTGTGTTGACATGGGTATAACATAGTACAGCATAGGTACATGCAATGCAATAGGGCTGGTTGTAGAATCACCCTCTTTATTTCCCATCTGTGCTGAAATGGGTATAACACAGTACAAGCATAGTTCCAGTGCAATGCATATGGGATTGTTTGGTTTAATCACCCTCTGTATATTCCCCTCTGTGCTGACTGGGTATAACATAGTAACAGATAGGTGAGCAGTGCAATCACTAGGGATTGGTTTAAATCACCCTCGTATTCCTTTGACTGACATGGGTCATAACACATACAGCATAGGTATAGCCGTGGCAGCAATTGGGTTGGTTTAAATCACCCCTCTGGTATTCCTTATGTTCTGACATGGGTATAACACAGTACAGGCATAGGATACATTGCAATGGCATTATGGGATAGTTTAAAATCACCCTCTGCATTCCTTATATACTGACATGGGTAAATAACAAGTACAGCAGAGGTAGCCAGTGCAATGCAATATGGGATTGGTTTTAAATCACCCTCTGTATTCCCCTGTGCTGTACATGTGTATAACACCGTACAGCAATAGGTTACAAGGTGCAATGCAATAGGGATTGTTGTTAACTATCAACCTCTGTATTCCCCTTTGTACTGACATGGGTATAAACCCCACAACAGGCATAGGTACCTTGCAATGCAATATGGGATTGGTTTAAATCACCCTCATGTAGTCCCCCTCGTGCTGAACTGGGTATAACACAGTAAAGTATAGGTACAGTGCAATGCAATAATGGATTAGGTGTTAAATCACGCTCTGTATTCCCCCATTCCCATGTACTGAATGGGTATAACAGAAATCGGCATATATACAGTGCAATGCAATACCGGGATTTTTTAAATCACACTCTGCATTCCCTCTGTGCTGACATGGGTATAACACATTACAACATAGATACTATTGTTATCCCATGTTTTTTACTCAATACGGAAAGTATCCTAGGGTTGGGTGCCGTCATCACATGAGGCCAAACAGATAAAAACAGAAATTGAAGGCCTTATTGCCTGGTGATTACCAATCTTTAATTCCTGCACTGCAATAGCCCTGTCCGCAATTCCAAAGTCTCAAAATCCAAATGTTTGTCAAACCATGTCAAATGAAAAATTCAAAAAGTTACAAATCTTCCAATCCAATGTCAAAACTCCAAAGTGGTAAAATCCAAAATTCAACATATTTACATTTGGTAGCTCATATTCTGGTAAAATTATGATTGAGGATGTACATTCACGGTGACATTGTGAATTGTAAAACAACCGCCTGCAAAAATAGGTGGCTTTGTCTAGACGACACATGCCGAGTATGCTGCCAAAGCAGGCAACTGGCGAGACTGATGTCCTCGACTCGAGACTGAGCTTTGGTACATGACTTGTTGTTGATTTGGAAGTCACATTCTTTCATCCGTTTCAAGATCGCGAAGATGGACTCAAGTTGAAGTCAATTGGCTGTAGCCTAGGTCAGATCTCGTAGAGGACTCAGCCTGATGTGATAACGGTAGGTTTTCAAGTTGAGAAGTTGCGGCTGAGAGAACCACTTCTAGTGGGCAGAGGTAAGTAGTGCCTCGATATCAGACTTTTCTTGTGAAGACAGAGGCATAGTAGTCATGGTAGGCTGAGCTGAGGTGCGGACTAGTGGGCTAGGACCTAGTGCTGTCAGAAGAATGTTCGAGGGCCCAAACTTTTATTGCCAAGACTCTACCCATTTGCATCTTTCTTCAGTTGATACTCGTATGGATTATCGCTCGCTGTCCTCTTTATGCCCAGTGACTTTACTTGACTGTGAAGCGCTGAATTTGCTACGCGTCAATGCTGCTCCTGTAGCGCGAATACTGTGGTTTGTGTATATTCTTATCGATTATACTTGGACACTAAGCTCCTTCAATAACTCCCCATAGTCAGCACCTACCGCGGTTTAGTACCATATATCATCAGAACCGGTCAGCTTTGGCCTAGCCCAAAGTGAGTCACATTTTGGGTGAAGATGTTGTAGATACAGCGAAAGATTCAACGGACATTTCTTTTTCTTTCGTCTTCTCCTCTCTTTCTGGTCATATAATCCACTTGTCGCTCTCTTTACAATTCCTCTTTATGATTCCTTGTTTAGCTCCGTCTACACTTGGACAGCACATCCTTTCCCCGTTTTCAGTGTTCTTTCTCACTTCAATGTGGACTTTTCATCTTGTGCAATCTCTGAACTCGTCTGCAGAAATATAGCGATATCAAATTGTACTTTTTCCTGGAGATTTGCAGGACTGGTAGTTGTGAACTGTAGTTTGGAGTTTTAATTTTAATCTACTGTTGCTATCTCAGGATGATGATTGACCGCTCCCTTTCCTTCATCTTTCAGTTCTCTAAGTGCACCTCTAAAAGCCTCGTGCTGATTCCCTAAATTCAGGGTCTTTCACAATGTCATAGCTTATTGTAATGTTGGAGATCGCAATAACGCGATAGGCCGTGTTCGCGATTTTCAAAGAGCTTGATGTGTATTTCGTGCCTTTGAATGTACGTGCTCCATACCAGAATTCTGCTAATCTTGAATCCAGAATTGCAACATCAAAATTCTCAAAATCTACGGCGCTATCGCCATCATGATTCAGCAGAAAAGCTCGGGGATTAGTTTAAATCACCCTCTGTATTCCCTTTTGTACTGACATTGGTTAACAACAGTACAGCATAGATACAGTGCATGCATATGGATTAGTTTAATCAACCTCTGCATCCCTATGTACTGATATGGGTATAACCAGAACAACATAGCCTACATGCCATGCAATGTGGGATTGTTCAAATCACCCTCTGCATTCCCTATGTGCTGACATGGTATACATGTACACAATACAGTACAATATAGGCAAATGCATTATGGGATTAGTTTTAAATCACCCCTGCATTCACCCACCCCCCCTATGTACTGACATGGGTATAACATAGTACAGCATAGGTACAGTGCAAAGCAATATGGGATTGTTCAACCACCTCGCATTCCTTATGTTCTGACATGGGTATAACACCAGTACAGCATAGTACAGTGCAATTGCAATATGGGAGTGGTTAAAAAATCACCCTCTTGGTATAACATAACGAACATCTGTACAGTGCAATGCATCGTAGGATTGGTTTAAATAACCCTTTGTATCACCAGTACCAACATAGGTTACGGTGCAATGCAAGGCCGGATTGGTTTAAATCATACCTCTCTGGGTCTCTAGTGAAGATTCCCAGCACCCATTTCATCTCTTAATTTTCTACAATACCACAAAGATAACTTATTAGCTCTTGCTTCACGTCTAATGTAGAATTCAATTCATCAACCCACCTTGCCACTTCACATGCCCCTAGATTGACCTTTTGCCTGTAAGCCCCAGCATCAAAACAATCTTTGATCCTTCAAGATGTGCACATTCTCGTCAAATATCCCTGATGTCTAGATCACTAATATTGAGGCATCACAATTTCTTCAAAACCTTTTTTTGAAGAAAATTTGAACGTGCTTCATTCATACACTTATGGATGTCCATGATTTAATCAATTCTTAAGTGAGCCTGTTACTGAATTCCCCTCCAAATCAATTATTCCTAATGTGATCCAGTGTGGTGGACCTTGATAAAGGTAGGTTGTCAAGATTTTGATGAAGTATGTTATCAACATTTAAACTGACTCCTTTCATCTATTATTCGAAAACATGCCAACTCCATACACACACCAGTTCAAAGGTCCTTGGTCGCGATTGCTAATAGCCTCGTTCCAGAACCCCTGAGTTTACTGAAGTGTCAAAATTTGGTCACACAAACAGCTAATATTTTCTCATTTACCAGCTGTGAACTCTTAGAGGATAAAAGCTGTTTTGTTTGGAGTTATGACAAAATGTTCCATATTTTGGTTGACCAATATTAAGTTTTACACAGTACTCTAGGGGTTACAACCCTGTTTTTCGCTCGCCTCAAAACGGATTGAAAATATGGGGTGCGAAACTTTATTTTGTGGTGAAGCCATTCTAACAAAATGAAACTTATAATCTAATACTAAAATTGGGTCATCCCCCTTTAAGAATTTTCCACAAATTGCACAACAGTGTGCAAGTATGGTACATTAGATTTGACTATGCTGTTATCGGCAGCTTGATTCTTGCGGTGTATTGCACACTCCACGTCTTACTTCCACAGCTCTTCAGTAAAAGAAACACTTGGGTTTGTTTTGGCGATGCAAGACAAGAAATGCAAGAAACATGGTATTGGTAGGGTAAATAGGTGATGCAGCAATGGCTGATGGATTGTGGGCAGGGCCGTACGCAGGATTTATTTTGGGGGTGCGGGACTTCGGACTAACCCAAGGCTGGGCATGTTTGGTCTTATTTGAGTATATTTTCCAAGCTGACTTAAATGTGACAATGAAAACATGGTAATTTCAACATTTTATTATGACAAATTTGTGGGAAATTTTTCATTTTTT
Source organism: Ophioderma brevispina (assembly GCA_023653785.1). Lineage (NCBI taxonomy): Eukaryota > Metazoa > Echinodermata > Ophiuroidea > Amphilepidida > Ophiodermatidae > Ophioderma > Ophioderma brevispina. Next base: position 43,094 of record JAMKCH010003704.1, read on the forward strand.
GTGACCAAAAATGACACATTTCCCATTGCAGTTGAGCACAAATTGAATTCTGATCGATTTGACAGGTTTGCAGTGGTGGAAAATTCAAATTTGGCTAGTTTTTGCAATTCAGAAAAATTGAGCACAAATTGAATTCTGATCAATTTGACAGCTCTGCGTTGGAGGAAAAAGTCAAATTTGGCCAGTCTTTACAATTCAGAAAAGTTGAAGCCAGAATTGAATTTTGATATGATCGATTTGACATTTTATTTGTACTGGAAAAGTCCAATTTGTCCAGTTTTTAATTATGCTGTCAAAGACTATTTTAAAACAAATGCATCGGCCTAATGAGACAAACTTGTTTTGTTCTTGTCCTAACAGGCTTAAATAAATTCATAATTTATAACTGTACAAGTTTAAATTCCGAGATATTTAAAAGCATACTATTTTAAGGCACACTTGTTTATTCACCAATGGTAAAACGTTTACAATTTCTTGATTTAGTTTAATCAAGATCATGAATATTTGCCTGCACAGATTCCCATGCTTTTTTTGCACACTGGCATTTTTTAGTGACACACACATGCACGCAACTCACGCACCACAACAGATTGCTTTTAGTGGTCCTGCCAACTATAGCTGCAACGCCACAAGAAATGCTCTATTTATTTTTTGGTTTTTAAACTCTGGACATCCCATAAATCATGTAGTAACTTTTTCTACTGTAATGAGCTTTTGGACGATCAGTCACAGTAGACATTTTGTTCCTGCACCTTCAAATTACTTCAGATACGCAATTCTAATCACTGACATAGTAATTTGCCTGTGTTACTTTTTGACATGTACAATCTTGTGTTTTCTTATGTGATACATTTTGAGAACATCCATGCTGAACTTTAATGTTCCTATTATCAATGGTTTCCATGGACTATCTACACAAGCCCAATAAAATGACCACCACAAATGAAATGCACGGTCAACACCCTCCAGAAACATGCAAAAAACCAAACCTTTCTTTGGTTGTAAATAATGTCAATGCTGTTGAAGCATTCCACCACAGAATGATTCCACACAGAGAGAACGGTTTAACACAATCCACAAATTCCATGCCGGAAAAATAGTGGCAATTTATCATGACCATTGACACTTTTCAATCCTTATACTCATTAATTGAAATTGTACTCATTTGTTTTTCAGTTTGCTGATTTTTGTTGTTTCAAAACCTGGCACTTTTTAGAACTACCCCTAAAATGCAGAATATGCAATGATTGAAAACAAGAAGTTTAATACTTGTCTTTGAAATACAAAGGTTTCACATGTCATTGAACACACAAAAATTAGGAATATTACTTTCTTTTTTTTCACTAATTGCAAGCAGACACCAGTTATTTAAACCAAAGTTTAAATCCGGTTTTGTATTGTCCCCCACTACGGGGGTGGCCGATACACCTCACATTCAGCAATACTGCTGTGTAGAAACCTTTATTTGAGCAAACGGTAATTGACGCAGATGCCCTCCTGCGCCAATCCACAGTTTTTCGGCAGTGTGCCTGCCTTTGGGGGTGCAAACCAACCCACCATGCAAGGCAACATTCGCAATTGACCATCACAGTACTTACTTTCAATGTCTCGTTAACAACAGTCATGCGAGGTTGTTAGTTTCTCAATTGAAATCTTATTCGCGAAAATCCAACCCTCACAACTTACTTCCGTTTACAGTATTGAAGGATGACCAAATCTCTAGCCTACAACCCTTTTAGTCTGGAGTAATTGTGTGACTACGCAGGTGTATACCCGTACTGCCTCTATGGCAGCATGCTTGTCTTTGACTTACGCGCACACGCTTAAATCAGTACTATGTATAGCTTTCTCGTCTCCTTTACTCCCAACGTCAGATTAGACAAGGTATAGGTATATAGCGACTCTAAATACTAAACTTGGGTTTTTTACTGAATGAGGACTGATGGTGTTTTTTTTTTTTTTGTTTTTTTTTCTCGAACTACACATTCCCTAAATCTCCTCTCCCTACTGTAAAAACAAACAAGATGCAACTATCATTTTGGTGTGAGTTTCCGTATCTGACCCATCTGACACACTTTCTCTGACACACTTAATTATTTGGAAACCCTTCCTGTAAGGTTTCCGAATCAAAGTGTGGTCAGAAAAAAGTGCAGAGTGTTAGTTACAGAAACTCCCACTAATTTTGTGTCTTACCCTGATTTGATTGTCTCTCTTCTTCTGCCATACTGTCCGTCTGATCTTTGTTAACAAACATCCGTTTCAGTGCGTAATGCCTTCCATTGCGAGACTTTACTAGAAACAAACACCAGTGACAAAGCCACCTGGTAAAATACAATTTAAGAAATATCTCTTGATGTTACTCAATATGTGTAACTCTTTTCACTTCATTAAAGAGCCAACAAGTAACAATAAATATAACAACAAAACTTTTATTTTTTTTATTTTTTTTCCTCTCATTTTATTGAACTTACGCTTTACAACAGTGGACACCTCCATTTTTGACAGTGCACGTTCACATAAAATATAACACTATCACAGGGTGTCCCCCAGAATGATTTAGTAACCCCCAAAATGCGAGAATATATTAATTTTTTTTAATAACAAGGCTGAACTCTGTATTTACGCATGCGTAAAATATGTCCCCCCGCCGAATGTGCGATCACTAACGGGCAAGAAATGCAACTACCAAAACACCACCCGAACCCCCCCACAACACCCTGCAAAACACCCCACCCCACCCAACCCCCCCCCTCCCCAAAACACTAACCGCAACAACAAAGACAACCCCATCCCCTCCCCACCCCGCAAAACCCCCCCCCTGCCCCAACACCAATTTCAACACCCATCGACCGCCCAACACCCTGCAACACCCAGCCCCCAACACCCCAGCCCAGCAGCAATACCCACCCCCCCCAACACGCTGCCACAACCCCACCCCTCTTGAACACCCTCACAACACCCCAACCACCCCCGCAACCCCCCCCCCACCCCACCCCAATTTCCCCGTAACAAACCGCCTCCCGCCTTCCCCCAACCCTCAACAACACACTCCCCCTCACTAGCCCCTCCCCACCACCCCCCTCAACCCCCTCACCGCCCTCACACCCCTCCCAACACCGCCCCCTCCCCACTCCCCCCCTCCCCCCCCCCCACCCACCCCACCACCCTCCCCCACACCCCACCCCACCCCGCTCTGCCCCCCCACCTGCACACCCTCACCCTCACCTGACCACCGCCCTCCCCCACCCAACATGCCACCCCCTCCCCCCACATTTTTTTTATCCCCTCCCCCCCCCCTTCCACCCTCCTCCTCGCCCTCCCTCCCCCCTCCCCCTCACACACCCCCACCACCCCGGCCCCCAACCCCCCCGCTATAAGCCCAACCCCTCCCCAACACCCCACCCCCCTCCCCTATGGCTAGTACTCTCGTGCCAGAAGGATTTTTGCCTATCCGACGTACTGTTTCAGAGATACAGCAATTACCCTATTTTTTTTTTTTTAATTAGCTCATTGCATACCTAAGAAGGAAGCCGCAACATGCGCACTCCCCTCACCACCAACCAACACCCTACCCATTCCCAACAAACCCCCACCAACCCCTCCCGCAACAACATACAACACCCTAGTCCCCTCCCCAACACCCTATCCCCTCCCAACACCCCACCGCCGAAAACTCCCAAAAAACACCCCCCCCTCCTGCCCCCTCCCCAACACCCCGCATACCGAACCCCTCCCCAACACCCCGCCCCTCCCAACGCCCTGCAAACAACACACCCCACTCCCTCCCCTATGGCATAGTAGTTCATGTAGCGAAGGAATTTTTGCCTATGATGTCCCGTTTCAGAGATACGAAAGTTTGCATATTTATGAGCTCATTTGCAATACCTAAGCCCCATATATCACATACTTCAAATTGCACAAAAGGATGTGCCCCATGATAGGCTGTCATGCAGCGCAAAATGGCATTTTGAGTAATCTTGATGTACCGTTGTCAAAAATATAGCATTCACGCTGATTTTGCATATGAATTAGCTCCTTTGCATACTCAATTTGCCCGAATACCCCAAATCTAATCAGGTCAAATACTCTTTTCAGCCCGCTTCCTCCACCCAATTTACATCCTTATGAGGGCCATAACGGAACTCCCGAAAACTTTTACACGGCCCGTGCGGATAATGTCATATTATGCAATTAGATACTTAATTAGCATATTTTACCCCCAAAATCTAATCAGGTCGAGAACCATCAACACCGCCTTCGTTCCACCAGTTACAATTGTCGCCCTTATGGAACTCGAGATAAATGGTATACAACATGGCTTAACATTTTTATCACAGCGAACGGACGGACGAACGACGAACACCGCGCCACTACGTGATGACTAAACTGTACCAGTACACCCTTAATTTTGGCCCAACTGTCACCAAAAAATAATTGAAAAAAAAAAATTGTGACTTGGTTGAGTGAAAGTAGTAACTCGAGAAAATCTTAAAAAAATCATCGGCAAAAATCCTTGAAAATTCACTAAATTTAGTACAAATATAATAATTATTCACCGCATAACATTTAACAACCTGATAACATTTATTCTATCCAACAAATACACGATAAAACATATTACATACATGATAAGTAATGTAATTGAATACTGAATATAATGTGAAGAGTACGGAAAGTAAGCCAAATAATGGCCTGTCAAGTCCCAGAATCCAATTTCCTATTGCTTTATAATTTGAAATGAGTGACGTTTTGTAATTTAAGCTAAAAGAATGAAGATTTTTGAGTGTTTGGACATTGGGTGGTTATTGGTCCATGTTAACCCCCCCCCCCCCCATGGAAGATATGGATTTACCACTAACTTCAAGTTAATATTGGGTATTTGAAAGTCTGAAGCATGTCTTGTAGAATAAGTGTGGTTTTGGCATTGTAAACACATGTTATCAAAGTGGAGGGCAACAAGTTGTTGCTGAATTGTAATGAATGTTCCATAGTAAGTTTACCAAATCCATTATTTTTAGTTATTGTATTTAATAAATAAAGGAATAGATGGACTTCTGTAATCACTATTGTTCACTGCTCTTTTTTTCACGGGTGGGCCCCACCAGCTTTGTAGAGGGCAGTTCTCATCCCTCAGATTGCAGCACTTGCCCATGCATTGATAGCATAATGGGCCCGGTTCACAGTAATTGCCAATTTTTGATTTTCATTTAAAACCTATAGGATTTTTTACAGGAAGGGGATACAAAGGCACTTTTTTTTTACTTAGATCTCTAATAGACCCCCCCCCCACCAAACCTCGCCATAGCTAAACCAATTAATTTGTGCTTGTATTTCAGGAGGGACCGCGACACAAAAATGGTCAAATTGACCGAATGGGGTCACCAAAAATACCATGCCCTTTGTTTTCAGCTGCCATATGAGCTATGTAGAACCTGTCAATTTTTACTTGAGTTCTTTGAGGCAACTAGTGACACTTTAGTACCATGTGAAAATAAGGTGTAGCAGAATGTGCCCTCAAAAAAATTTATATGAGAGCAATCAAAATGAGTGTTGGGACGTGACATTTTCCGATTCACATTGAATACCATTTTATTCAAGTACACTGACACTCCTGTGGTGGATATCTTGGCATTTATTGTTCATTTACAAAGACATTCCCTCATGATAATGCCCACACCAAAATTATATAACTGGTCCTGAATTAATTCAGATAGGTTATTTGAATCTGTCCGCATTTTTCCGTTCACAATTTTGTCACGTCCACATTTTTGCAGAAGCCCCTGTGTCTTTATGAAGGCAAGTTTCTATGTTGTATTACTTACTCTCCGAGAGTGATGTCCCTCTACTTCTAAATTGTACTAAAGTTTTAAAACCACTGTAAAATGACTTGGCATCCATCAACATGAAATTTTCCGTTCACACCAGTCACGTCCAAACACATTTGTCCGTCCAACACATCGAGTTGCATATCTCAAAAACGAGGTAGTCTGCAACTTTAAATTTATAGTATGTTCTAGTTGTTCCATGGTTTGTGAACAACCAACTTACTTTGAGGTGTGATAGTTAGTAAATTTTCAAAAAATTGCCGCGTTCACATTTTCAATTTGTCACGTCCAACGCGAGCTTCAATCAAGCAACCATCCAAATCTAGCAGCTTTGGAATATTGGAAGGCATAAGGATTAAACAAAGCATTCACTAGGGAAGTTGAAGTGTTTCAATCTTTATAAAGTCTTAAAATCAGTTTTTGTTTTTAATTAAATTAAAAAGATAAATTTTAAAGTCAAATTCCGTCTCACATGTACACGTCCAACACGTTGGAACATAAACTAATTTCTGCTAACTCAATGGGTGAGATTTGCTTGCAATTCGGTAACAAATGTTCCTCCAGCCTACAACTAATCAAATTCAAAAAGCACTCTGCTCTGTTTACTTTTTTGATTTTATAAATAAAACTTTATGTCAAGAACCTGTTTTGGGGGTAAATAGAAGCAAAAATGTCAAAATGTCAAATTCAAGCTCAATGTTCCTATTCCACTGGTTATTGCCCGAAGGTGCTTACTTTACCGTTATGATGCAAACAAGTCTAATTTCTATTTGGCAATAATGCTAAAGTCGATTTAAACTATTTGCTTTTTTACAAAATGGCTCAATTTTCTCAAACTCCCTGATTAAAAAAAGTAATAAAAAAAGAAATCCATTAAAAAAAATTTTTCTATTTTCTCCTTAAATTTATAGTCTTACACCATTGGAAAACCAATAACAACTTGCCACTATGTTTGAAAAAAATGACCCCAGGTTTACAAAAAGTGGCATTACTGGAAACGGGCCAATGTAATGTGTAGGAAACAGTGTGTTTAGAGACTAGAAGTGCCAGTTTCGGGAAGAAAGTGTTTTTTTTTGTTTTTTACTTTATATAGAATACCAAATTCAATTTGGCACACATTTTTGAAACAATCATGTACACCTTTTCAATTTTGGGACCCAAACAAGGTCTAGAAAGGGGCGAACACCCAAATTTTACATATTTTCCACATTTTTCCCAGAAATGTAACAGACTGGCAACCAAAAGACTGACCATGTGTAACACAAACTGAAAAAGAATACTTTCAATGAAAACATGGGTACTACGTTGTTAATACCTTTTGTTGTAGTATACGTTCCCCCCACCTACAATTACTCTGATATTTGCCATTTAATTAGCTCATTTGCATATTTAATTTGCCCGAAATATGCCAAAATCTAATCAGGTCGAGAACTTATAGCCCACTTCCTTCACAAGTTACACACTAACGCCATACAGAACTCATAAGTTTGTACACAAGCTTGCGGGAAAATTTTCATAAATTATGCAAATTAGATACTAATTAGCGTATTTACACCCAAAATCTCATAAGGTCGAGAACTCATCAACCAGCTTCTTTCCACAAGTTACATCGTACCTCACGGAACTCCAGATAAATCGTACACAATATGGTCACTATTTGACATTTTCTGTGCAATATGGACCTTTTTTGGGCCTTGACCTTTTCCCCCCACCCCAGACAGACCCAGGGAGGACCATGGGGAGAGAATTACATGGTTAGTAGGGGGTTTCCCCTCCTACATTATACCCAAGGTTTGGATCTCTAGCTCATCCAGAAAAAAAGATATGCCCAAATGTCAGGTTAACACTTTATCACGGACATCCATACGGACATACGGCCGGAGCCCATTTTATAGTCCCCTCCGACGGGGACAAAAATCGGGCTTATCCTAAGTGTAGAAACAGTCCAACGTGTCAGAGGTGGTGATTGCGTCCTTACGACAAAGTGCTAAAATAGTGTCTGAGGAATTGTTAAAAGGAAACAAATATTTAGTTCTCTCTGCTTTCACTATTTGTTCCCTTTTCTTAGCAACTGTAAAAGCGGTAAGGTTAGGGGGTTCCCCATGTGTAGCTCAAGAGAAACTAATAGATCTAAAGGTATTTTCCCCAATATGTGTCACATCTGAACAATTAAACCAAAAGAAGGTGTTTCGTTTGACATTTACACAGGCTTTTCAGCTCTCAGATGTCAAAAATCACAAAATACAGGGTTTTTCCTATTTTTACGTTTTGAATTTTTTCTGGTGAACCCTACCTCCTATTTTTCTTTTCTGCAGTTATGAAAGCCAGGGGGGGGGGATGTACTTTCATAATTCCTTGCTGCGGGTAGACATAGAAATACCCATAACTCAGATATGGCATTTTCCCCAAAAAACATGATTTAAACATTTTTGGAAAAATGGCCAATCTTGAGTTATAAGTATTTCTATGATACCCGCAGCCAGGAACATATGAAAGAGTCACCACCTACTTTCATAATCTGCAGAAAACAATGAAAATAGGAGGTAGTGTTCACCAGAAAAATTCAAAAACGTAAAAATATGAAAAACCTTGTTTTTTTTTTTTTTTTTAATTTTTTAGTTTTTTGCTTTTTTTAATTTTGTCAAATAAGACCATTTTTGGTTTTTAATTGTTAAGTGTGACAACATATTGGGGAAAAAATAGCTGTAGATTATTTAGAACTCTTGAGTACACGCATGGCGAACCACTTACTCAATATTGATTATCCTTGCATACAAAGGGTTGGTCATGCTTTGTTAAACATGAAACTCATGCTTATCTTGGATTTTGAGGGAGTTTGAAGAGCTATGATGTTGTACTGGTAGGCTATTGCAGGCAAATTCATGTTAAATTGGTAGAGATGAGAACTAACAAAATGGCTCGCCATTTACTGTGCAGCAGAGGTCTTTCATTGCAAAAAAGCTACTGGAGACCAAAGTAACTTAGAAGTTAAGAGACAATTTGCTGTGATCCCTAGAGAGCGCCGGTCCCTTCTAAATGTGCCATTGGCTACAATGTGAGAACGTGATCGCCATGGGATGGTCAGAAACCGTCACTCTGAAGTTGTGGTACCATAAAAAACGCAAGAACAAGAGCAAACATCGATGCAGTCCAGCGACACCCTGAGACACAACCCACAAGTCAGTGTGTCGTAACCCTGTCAATGTTACCAAGCAGTCTTTTAATAAATACTTTACTCGATGTCAAGTGCCAAGGTATTGTTTTCTTGTCTGCCTGAGATAAATCCTTTTTTTCACTTTGCCAAAGTACGAAATCACCATGTCTGCAAAATTGGGTACGGTATCATCGGTTGCAAAGCCCGACTTTCAAGATTAAATTCTTCCGCAAGTGAAATTATGCCAAATCTAATTTAAATACCAGATAACCCAATTGTTTTCATGGCCAAAAAAATAATTTTGGATATTTTTGGTACGACATCATGTCGGGACACCCTGTACCAGGAGAAAGTTACAGCCCTACCAATTAAAGCGGCCCTGGCACACATTTTCAAATATATGAAATGTCTTAATTTTGCTTGAAAATGGATAGTCTAGGCCATTGGTGAATAGAGATAACATTTTAGACATACAAAAGAGAGCATCAACGATGCAGAAGCCTATCAAGTGATGGTATTCAAAGAGGACATATTTTTCTGATCGCTTATTTTTACTTTCAACGGAAAATACTATGAAAACAAATTGATTGTAAAAAAAAATGTCGGTAATCAGAACAAGGTGGTTCTCAAACCACAAGTCTTGCCTTCTTTTGTGAACGCAAAAATGTGTACCACTTGTATGATGGTGTTAAAACGTCATATAGGGGTCAATGAGGGTCATTATGTTGAACCAACCCCATGAGTCAGTGGCTATTATGACCAAGCTAGGTTCAATTGGCTCAAAATTGTTTAGGCGAAGAGAAACAAATTATATAACTTGACCCTACTGACAAATGCCCCTTTAATAGCACACATGATCTTTGGACCCCAATCTGTTACAATAAGGCATGGGCATCGCGGCCCTTTTTGGTATCGTAAATCGCGGCCTAAAAATATCGCAATATCGCGATTTTTAGATATGATCTGGCTTAATAGATTCCCCCATTTTCGACCTCATATGACATATAAACCATTCCACATGACTCTAAACCCCATCTAAACCCTTCTTAATTAACCTATAAAATTGCTGTTATACTCGGCAGAATAGGTCCATATTTCCAAAATACATGTAAGTTTTTGACGAATTTCTGAGAATATAATCAAATGGAGATTGGTCAAAGTGACGGGTCGTGATCATACGTCAGTTGGGGGAAATGTTTAAACGATCCTCGGCCTCAAACAGGGCCCGAGGTCAGACGATCAAATTTACTATATCAAGACTGACGGTAGAAAAAATGCCAATAGCATATTTAACAATTTGAAACTGTTTTTGGAAAAAAGACAGCATAATGATGAGATTTGGTGTTCCCGTGTTTATGTATGGGAGTTCATGGAGAATGTCAATGTCGAATGTGTTGTGTTTGTAAGATCACAGAAGATTAACAGTCAGTGAAATGAGTGAATAAAAACAATGATGGATAATGAGGACAAAATGTTTTGCCTATTCTTTGCCACGTACGTTAATATGTATGTCATTCATATCATCTCGTCGTCGTCAATGCATTGTCCGGTCAAATTAGTGTGTTGGTTTACTTTGTTAAAAAAACCACAAAAACAATCATGCAACTACTTGTTTTACAGCTGCGCAGATCGCTTTCGCCGGCTCACGTACCTCCCTCACACTTCTCAAGTCGAGAGGGCTCAATCGAGTGGGCTGCAATGCACGTGGAAGATAAAAAATTGCGCACGCGCAAATTATATTGTGGGATACGGATTCCTAATGCCGTTGCACCTACCATCTCATGAAAGCTGTTTGGGGATTTCCCGGGGATTCCCAAGCACCGAGAAAGGCGGTTGTAAACGCTGTAGTTTTATATAATCCTAGCATCCACAAAAAGTAAAACTATGGAATGGATTAATGACCATTAATCACTTACTCCAGGTGTTCTTTTTAAATAGTGAAGGATTCGATTAAAAATAATCCATTGCAAAGTGCAAAGTTAACAATCTATAGATGTTTACCGGCAGGCCTGTACTAATAACCTCTGGTATAAGATGATTACGCACGCGCGAATCGTCAATTTTATCGAAATTTATGAATGAACTAATGAATATTCAATAAGTAAGCCTGATCTTCTTGATGTCATTATTTTAACAATATCATTCACCACCAGCAAGGGCAAGCGAATCGATATGCACGTAATAGTGGAGTTTTAGTAGACAAATAGTGAACTATTTTATACCGCAAAGATGGACATCAAGATTATTTATAATCGAACCACATGATGTTCATTTCCCAATATTTTCGTTCACATTTTCCTTCACATTTTAAGCAAACTAACAGACCCCCCCCCACCTTTCCTTGTTCGTTCGCCCACCGGCGTCGAGGTACACGGTTTTTTACATGGAAATTCCCTTTATGACGGCACCTGGGTACCCTGGGCTGCACCTTAGATGATGCGCACGTGGACAGGCCATACGATGAATTCGGGTCAGCATGTCACACAGAACATGTCCAATGTAGTGTATACTGTACAGGTTAATCAATTCTTTGGTACATGCTCATTATGCTGTGGGCCCGACATGTTGGACGAATAATGGCTGGCTCTCTCCTCTCACACCCCCCCTCCCCCCCCCCCCCTTTCCACCCCCCATTCCTCAAATGAAAGATGATGAACATGGCATCTAAAAAGATGAAATACGTCCGATTACACTCTAGTATTTACACCACAGGTGATAAATGCGAATTGATAGATTTTTTATGTAGTCTGACCAGAAATTCTGCCAAAAATATTACTCAGAATATCGTCAGCATATCGGCGGACCCTGGCGAAATATCGCATCACGTAATGAAAAAAATTATCGCAATATTATCGCCATCTCGATTATCGCACACCCTTAGTTAAACACCCCCATGATGGGTAATGTGTCAGCCAGTTGAGTGATTCTTCCACCTGAATTTGGTGTCAATATGCATGTGACCTTTGAATCCAATCTGTAAACCCCCATATGGGTTTTGGGCTAGGGATTCTGACCCAATGGTGATTATAGCAATTTTATCTGTGACTGAAAAACAAAATTAATGATTTTTGAAGATTGCCCCTTAATGGGCCCAATCGGTGAAACACTATATGAACCAAGCTGGGCCCACAGTTATCCTGACCTAATTTGAGTTTGAAATTGGCTTAAGGTATGGCAGAAGAGAAACAAATTACAACACTTTAACAGAAATGACCAGACAGACATAAGGCCAAACATGTATCTGTTTTAAAACACTATAAATAAATATAACTGTCTGAAACACTTAACCTAAGCATTCAATCTTGCTATACCTATATAGGTTTTAGGGTTCTGTAACAAAAAAGCTACATGTAAGTGTGAGCACAAAGGATCACTTTCAGAAGTCCTCCATTAGGTTACAGATGAAACATTACTACATATATACATATAATAAGTTAATATCCAATGGAATGCCGTATATGAGATAATTTATTACGGCATTCTTTAGTTTGGACTTAACTTTATTTATGTAATGCCAGTGCAGCTTTTTCTCTCCACATACACCAACGTACTACGTACATACGTACGTACCTATTGTACAACATACATACATGCATATTTCAAGTATTTTATTAGAAACTCAATTATACAAAATACAGAGAACGCCACATATAGCTCGCAGAGCAGGCGACCAAGTTCTAAATCTAATTACAAGCAAAAGTGAGAAACAAGGAAAACACGAGGGTACTAATGCATAAGACTGAAATATGGTGACACACACCCATAGGCCAAGCAAATGCAATGAAGGGGCGAAAACAAATATCGCTGTGCATTGACCGCAACCGACACGCATTTTGCCACACAATTTTTGAGCCATGGCAGCGCGATGCTCAAATACTTGGCATTGGCTTTGCTCCTCCGGGTGTCAAACCCAAGTATTTTTAACCCGGGCCCACATTTTTGTGGACACACCCTTAGACCCCTATAATAAATGATGACGATTTTGCATGAGTATGTCGTGTCGAGATTGATGAGTTACACACAGAGGACTGTAATACAAAAAATTTGGTATTATAACATTGGTCAACAAAAGCGTCATACGGCGAAGAAACTTCAACAATGTAAGCCTTTTTCAAATGATCATCGAGGATGAGTGAAGTCCCGGTTTTTTTCTGTGAAAAACATAGTATAAAGCTGTGTGGAGTTGGCATTCAGCATGTTACCTGTAAATTAACTTGTTTAGATACACAGTGGCTGAGGCGGCTAATATAAGTTGATAATGAATATGGTTACGTCTGTCGTGCGTTTGATATACAGTTCTTGAACATTCATGCAACCAATTGAAGAACAGATGGAAAAAAAAAAAAAAAAGCAGTGTCAAATGGGTTGTTACAAAGTAAGCATGACTTGGGATAACACAGGATAATAGCGTGGCAAAAGAGAGTTACAGTCAAGAAGTTTGTCAGACGGTGTCCTTAAGGAATGAAACTGACCAGATTATCTTGATTGCAGTATTGGGTGGATATGGTTCGTATTTGAAATCGAGGCAATGAGTGTTCAAAATTCTGCCTTGAGAATTCTTTGTCTTAAACCTAGTGATGCGATATTCAAATGCTGGTTTTGATATGATTGAAGTGGTATATTTGATTGCGAAAACATAGCAAACTCGTTATCAAGAGAGGAGATGTAAAACAAAACACATCTCCGTCCCTGACATCATCCAACCTAAGGCCGTCACACATGCAATTCATTGATCTCGATCCAAACCGATGTTAGGCCATTAACTGCAACATTGCTTTTAATCAACCTATCAACCTACCGTTTTCATCAGTACAGATAGCCAGCAAATGACGAATCGATATTATTTTATTCACTCTACGTTTTTTCATATGTAGATCAAGTGATGAGCGTGCACTATGTCTAGTTTGATGATCATCAGAGTTCAAAGTCGATAACAAAAACGAAATCTTTTTTAGCAATGTACGTGGTGGTGGGATTGATAACACCCACTCCCCAAATTTTTCTACATTGTAGGTATAAACATGATGTCCCTGTTACTGGATTTGTTCAGGCCAAACCAAGAATCATAAAGTGCACAATTTCATCTTCCAAAACAGTGAGCTGTGAAGTGTACATGTAACATTGCTAATGTAAAAGTTTCAGTTTTAGACTGACCATGACATTGATTGCTCCCATTTTGCCACAATAGGAAGCAGCGCGAATCTAAGTTTTTTGTCCAAAATTTGAGAAGAGAGGTAAACTATATTCAGAACTGAAGACTGCTTAGATGTTACCATCCCACTGATGTCATGCCCCAGAATATTGGTATTTACCAGATTTGCCAAGTTTTTGTATCTCATCACCTTGATTTCAACTTGAATATTTTCTGTACCATCCCTCGATACCAATTGTTGCCCGACCTTTGCCCCGGTGCAATATAGCACAGTTACTATGTTGAATTTTCATTCCAGAGTGGATCAAGGAACTGTTCAGGGTTTTGGGATCCCATTGTCAAACCATAGAAGCTTCGTCAGTGGTTTGCCAGAACAATGTCATGACATACCCTTTGCAACTGTATGGGGAATGGACTGCCGCATGTCGTTAACTAACCACCTAAGCCATATGTCTATCCCCTGCTGAAAAGCCCATCACAGAGTACGACATCCCTGGATGATGCCTCTATGTCTGACAATAGGATCCGTAAGACGCCGAGTTTGTATCAACTTGAACGTATAATCTGTGTAAATTCCTTGGTTAAATTGAGTTAATGATTTCAGGAATATCATAGGCCCTTAAGCATCAACCATCATTTCATGATCAAGACTTTCCCAAATGCATCTGCTAAGTCCAGAACATATATACGTTTTTACCAGATTGATGTCTGAATCTGTATAGAGTTCTTAAGACAAAAAACGTGTTCTTGTAAACCCAATTTCGTGGTAAAGTCCTTTTTGTTATGAGAAAGTCATATTGGTTTTCAATACATCCCTGGATTATACGTTTGCCTAAAACCATCATAAACGTTTTGGTATATAAGTGACCAATTTTGAAATGGGACTCCATTCAGACAAGTCTCTTGAGTCAACACTTGAATTTTAGAATTAAACGATGATAGCATGTTTCCATCACTAAGGTATTTTTTTTACAGTTTTTTTCAAACATTGTTAAATATTGACTTTAAGATGTTAATCACGTTGCTAATTTTTTAAGTCAATATATGTAATACGGTCGTACCCTGGTGCGCTTCTGTTAGGCAGTTCGGAGGACTTGCTTGATTTCATCTTCTTGTAATCGGCAATTGTCAAATCAGATTATCCATGTCGATAGGGGAACAGCATCATTCACGCACGCACACACACCCACCCCTACACGCATTCAACAGCCAGAGACAGGCACAACATACACAACACATACACACATACACACAGAGGAAAGGGTTTTGGTGGGATCCCAGAAAATTCCAGACATTTATTTAAATTGAAGAAAGAAATATTTGGATTTTTATAGTAGTAGAAAGATATACTATCTTACTGACCAGAATAAATGAGAGAAATTCTATTGATTGGGTGCATGCACTGGGCTTATTATGGAAAATACACAGTTTACATTTTTGGGGAAGAAATATAAACCCTTTTTTAAATTTACATAACTGTTAAATTATATTTATACTATAGCCATTGTAAACTACTGATACAAGCATATACTAAATGCATTCTGCTGGACCAAGTTCCTGAGCTTTGGGATGTGTCCTTGCTAAAGTCCATGACCCTAGCTGCAAACGTGTGAAATGGGCAGCACACTGACCAACCCAGTTAAAACATTAGGCTGCAAAAGCATCTATCAAGGCTCGCAATTATACAACATAGCAGCTAGGACAAAGTGAATGCTGTATGAAAAAATGCCTACTAATTTGTCCACCTTGGAAATCAGGGCACAAAATACAAAAAATACCCCCAAAACCAATTTTAAATCAAAATTTCACAGAAATGTTTCATAGAAAGCAACCACTTTCATACTTTGCATAACTGTGATTTTCATGAGAATTGGACAAGATACAAAAGACTAGGTTTTAATATGTTAGTGGCTGCCCTTGACAGAAAATCTTCTACTCGCTGGCATAACCTATCTATTGATAGGCTGATAACATACTCAAAAACAGGTAGGGATGTTTATAAGAGGTTAAAGACTCCAGGTCATTTGTAGGCTAAGTTTTAAGTTTTCCATAACTAACTCAACAAATGTGTATATTACACAAATATCATAGAGTACTCATGGACATGTGGGCAAATGAGAACTACCATGTTAGAAATGATGACATCTTGGGGAGGCTGCAGGTAGAAAACACTGGCATGCTGTGTTCGAAATCCTGGGTGGTTTGGCCCCCCCACGTAAAGAGAAAGGATCCAAACTATTTGGCAATATACCCGGGAGATGAACCACCAGGAAAAAAGAATAAGGGGGAGATCAAAACAGAAGATGCTGGACTGTGTGAACAGTGACCTAAAGGTCATTGCAGCATCAGCTGTGATGTCCAAAACAAACGTAGCTGGAAGCAGGATAGTGCTGCCGCAGCGAGACCATCACCAAGTGGGAATAGCTCGTAGAAGAAGAAGACACCGTACTCATGATACCACAAAGTCACAGACCCATCAAACGGGCATTCCATGGGAAACATGCATACAGCGTGCGTGTTCTGTGTTAAACGCATTTCGTGTATGCTGAATAATGTCGCCGGCGACATTAATTATAAAATCGTTGTGTTAACCCATAAGGACAGGTTTGGTCTTATTCATTCAGATGAGGGCTAATGTATAAAATCTTTACAACCATGCAAAAAGATCAATTTTGAAAAATCTTGAGGGCGCCCTATTTTTCAAATGTGCCAGTGTCTCTAAAGCAAAGCATAACAATGTGAAAAAAAATATCTCTAACACAAATATTCACCACAAATTACCCTATAAATTAAACTCAAATTCTAGCTTTTATAGGCAGTCAATCAGGAGGTCACGCCAACATGCGTTATTTCCTTGTACACGAGAAGGCAATACAATCGCTGTGACCTCAATAGCTGGTCGAAAATGCTCTGGAAAATGTCCTTATTTGAGGTCCAAAATACCTGAATCCATTATAAAATCCTGTATTATTGTTGCGGATGTCAACTACATCTAAGTTGGTCTAATATGATGTGAAAGGGTGTTTGGGGGTTAAAAACAACGAATTAAAAGCGACGAATTTTAAGTTTTGAAAAAGCGTGGTCTCTGAAGTTATAGAAATCCCACCAACTTTTAAAGCATCCCAAATCATTAATTGAATTGTGTGCTACAAAAAAGTCTGTGTACGTGTTACTCTATCTCTTTTAAGAAAGCAAAGACCACGGAAAATGTATAACCTTACATATACTGGCATCATGGAATTAAATTCTCATATGCTATAACGTGGGCCTGGTGTCCATCGATTTTAA
Source organism: Ophioderma brevispina (assembly GCA_023653785.1). Taxonomy (NCBI): domain Eukaryota; kingdom Metazoa; phylum Echinodermata; class Ophiuroidea; order Amphilepidida; family Ophiodermatidae; genus Ophioderma; species Ophioderma brevispina. The sequence continues at coordinate 60,513 of JAMKCH010003704.1, forward strand.
CTGCAGACGTGTGCAGGGAATGTGGACAATGGCAAGGTCGTTTGCTTTTTGTATTTGTGAAAGCCCATGTAAAATGACCATGTCCAACAATTTTTAGTGTGAACAATAGTACTTGGGTGACCTGCCGACCAACTGTAGGAACTATATAGTGAGGTTGCAAATTCCGCCGCCCAAGGATTTCTACTCTGCCCCCTTACGTTGTACGGCTTTCACACAGGGGGTGCAGGACAGGACTAAGTTTGTGTTCTATCTAGTTCTTTCTTTCTGGAAAAATGCTCCTATTGAGCTAAAATTTGGCAGACATGATCCTTATGACATTCTAAACATGTTAGAAATACTTAGTCTTTAAGGGAGTTCACTCGTAAAAATCAGACCATTTTGTTGTCATGTCGGTGGCATGATGAGTTAATCTTTGTTAGTGCTTTGTTGAAATAAGCTTTCCCCTAAGGCAAATGTGTGTGTGTGTGGGGGGTCCATGATCCAGATTAAGCAACGGCAGTAGAGAGCAAATAGAGTCAGCATAGATTTGTCTCATCACAAATACTGAAATAAATACAAAGCACAACCAGGTTCACACAAAGAAATTGACCTATAAAGAAACATCAAGTGTTTTTTTCTACAGGAGCTACCCTGCACTGGTTTCTTACAGAAGATGAGAAAAGTAACACAATATCCTATTGAAGCCACCTTGTAAATTGCCATTGCCGATTCAAATTACTTGTTATTGCAGGATGAAGATACAAATAAATATGTGGATGCAGAGGGTGTTTTGAATCAATCCCACAATGCATTGCAATGTGCCTATACTAAACACATGTCAGTACTTAGGGATAAAAAGTGTTCAAGAATTTTAAGAACTGCAAGACATTTCATAATCATGCAAAAACATCCTCAAGTACTAGCACTGTGTGGCCTAAAATGAGTGTAGAAGTCAGGGGGTTTGTGTGTTAAGAATAGGATTTTTGTGGGATCACATGACCTTATCCTAGTGGACCAGCTACAGCACCGTGCTCAGACTTTGTTGGTATTGATGAACAAATCATGCATACCAAGTCTAACCCATAGACTTTGTACAGGGACTGATTTGGGCAGTATAGAAAGTGGAAAATGGGTAAATTTTGTTAAAATCACATTTTTGTTTCTCAACTTTTCAAATGGCACCAAAACTTTTGCATAACTTTAACATCTGGACAGGCAGGTAGGTAGGCAGGCAGAAAGACAGACAGACTGGCTGGTTAGTGTCCCCATTAACATTCATTCAGGCAACACCAAAATCATGAGTTACCTCATTCAGTTGAACTTTGGTGACACATGTTTATTTTTAACAATTCAGAAACATGATGCTATTTTCCTCAAAAATAATCAAATTACTTTAAAAACCTGTAAAGTCAAAATATTCCTCTGCCTGAATTAACAACACAGCTCAAATAATCAAAAGTGAGAGGTTTCACCCTCTGAGGCATAATGGTAAACAGGCCAATAATTCTTTACAAATGGTACTCGGCCTATAATCCTTTACAAAATTGTGTTCACTGCACCACCATCTGATCTCATTATTCCCAGGGCAGTCTTAATGCACCCAGGGCAGCACACACTATAGAACAGTTCTTGTAATTAGTGGACAAGCCAATTACAATTATTAAACACAGCCATGGCAAGGAGCACATACTTCTTTGTTTTCTTAATTATATGACCTCAAGAAAAGCGTAATGTTTTTACAAGGTTATATTTTTAGATGCCATGTTATTATTGAGAAAGGGTATTTTTAAACAATATTTTGGTGAAGTTTGCTTTTGGTGTTAATTTTTATATTTTGTTCATGTTTTTTAAAAGCAATTCTACATGGGAATAATATTCAATTTGATTTTCATGTACAGGATGTGGTGTATAAAAGTATATTGCAATATTATACATTCTAGCATATCAGAAAACACTAAAGTTGAATGTCTCCCACTGTTTTTTGCACCAAACAGGTGTGTAATTAACTGTGCATTGTTGTTGGTATCAGTGTGTGACCTATTGTGCTGAATAGAACAAATTATTAAATACTTGTAACACCATGTGTTTTCAGTGCATAAATGGACAACATGTGATGTACTTGCTACACATTTTAAAATTTGAACAAAGGAAAAGAGAACCTGTTATCCTGATGTACACCATGTAATTAGTATTACAATTGCAAAATGGGATAAATTTACAGCCCCAACCAAAATTACCCATTTGAAATTCTTTGCTGGAAAAAATTTCATTCAAAATGCTCCTTCACATGAGAAATACATGAGCTAGTGAAGGGGATGTTCCTTTTTGAAACTCTGGAAAGTATTGCTTCTTGCAAGGACTTAACCATTTTCTCCAGCCTTCAAAATTAAATCACTGCAGTTTTTAAAACTCAAGTATCACCGTTTTTTTTTTTAACAAATACAGCATTCCCAGAATAACATTAAAGTTGCAACGAGAGATTTCACATATAGGTGTCCCTAAAAAAATTGAATACTGATTTTTGCACTGATGTAAACTTTCCATCAAAAATATCCCCATCTGAAAGGGATTAGCCTGAGAAATGTTCTTTGGTACAAAAATTGTAAATTTCTAATTTCGTATAGGCGCAAATATGAAATTCAGCCTATGTTTTACATTAAATATTTATTAAGCAATCATAGATCTTTTTCTCTCTTTTAAACATTTCTGTAGCCAATACAGGTAGAAATCGATTGAGTGGTCTAGTTGTATTAAAGTACTATTATGACACATTATTTGAGTGGCCTCAAAAATCTCTCGTGCACCTTCAAGTAGTCTGCCATTTGTACATTAAAGTTTGTGAATGAAGGTCAAATATCACATGAGGTCATCAGAGGTCAATCTGTGTACACCTCCTTTGAGTTTGGCCACGTAGTGGTTCTGACTGCCAACACTAATTGATCAATGGGTAAGAGTATAGAAGTCCAGTAAAGAGGCGGGTTAACATTTTAGCACACCTAAATCATGTCCAAACAGCCATGCACCCACATACAAACACCAGCACACACATGTGTGCACGCACACACATGTGCACGCACACATGTACAAAGACACGCACACACACGTCAAACACACGCACACATGTACTACCAGGGTAATCCCTCTGCCTTACAAAAATGACACAAGGTCAAACCTCCCGCCCAGTACCCCCCCCCCCCCCCCCGAAAAACATTTGTTTGTCACTGACAACATTTGATTTCTACCTGCTAATGTAGGATTACCTAAGTTGGGTTCACCCATCATTCAGGTAAGGGCCTTGGCGAAATAGGGAAAGTGGATATGAAAATAAGGACTGACCTTTCAATCTCTTATTTGCCTCCCATTTTTGTGACCTTTTCCTCCTTCTCCCAACGTAGGCAAATTTATCATTTTAGTATTCTCCCATTGTGAAATGGAATCGGTGTGTGCGTGTGAATCCATGCGTATGTACATGTAGGTTTGTCAAATGTGCAACATTTTTTAACCACCTTTAATTATCTAATGGTATACCCCTTAGGCACCTCACTGTCCAACATGTCTATGCCACATCAGCCTTCTGAATGAGTCATACTTGCTAGAATTAAAATACAACTGTACAAAAATAACTTGCTATACACAATGTAAAAAACAAGAAAACCAATTGATACATGTACACGTAGTTGTAACTAATTTCATGTATTTTGTATCAAACCCATTTGGTCACACTTGATGCACACCACACACTGTCATATCTTTAAAATATTCAGAGGGACTTAATTTTGATTGAGTTTACTGACAAATGTCCAAACATACACTTGACATTTAAAGTACAGCCTGTCTATAGTCTGTGCATAGTCTACAGAGGAAACCTGTCATGAAACAAAACCTCTGTTATTAACAGACTGTTAATCTTGTGGGCAATTTTTCATGAAATACATTCATAAACAATTAGTATAAGAGAAGAAATATGATCAGATAATAATCACACATTGCTATTTGTCAATGTATGATGCGTATGTTAATTCAATGAGCATATGCGATGTGCATCATGTGCTTAGAACGTTTACACGCAGTGGCGTCGTAACAAGCTTTTGCAAGGGTGGGGGCAGAAGGGGTGCCGAGACATTTTCTGAGGGGTCGGATTTGGGGTCCTTCTCCATGAACACTGTACAAATGTAAGTTCATTTGGGGGGCTGGCGGGAGGGGTTCCAACAAAGGGCTTCTGAAACAGGGGGATCATTCCCCCTCTGCCAGCCACGGTTACACATGATTGGATTGATTCATTTTATGGTGAGTTTGTGTGCATTCTTCATGAGAAATGTAATTGCAATGGATTTGCCAGGGATATTCATAACATTTTCAAGTTATTAAAATTTAAATCGTCCTTGGATCGCATGTGTCGCCTGCGCATGCCGGTTGGATGATAGACTTCACCATGGACATTTGACCTTGGTATGTGACATTTGACCTTTCCTTCTCCCCAACAGATAAGGCATTTATCATTTGAATATTCTCCCATTGTAATGGAATCGTTGTGTGCGTGTGCTTGCATGCGTATATATGTACATGTAGGTTTTTGTCAAATGGTGCAACGTTTTTTTTAACCACTCTTGAAATTATCTAATGAATCCCTTAGGCACAACTCACTGTGCCAACAGGTCTATGGCCACATCAGCCTTCGAATGAGTCATCTTGTCGAAATTAGAATCAACTGTACAAAAAATAACTGCTATACACAATGTAAAAAACCAAAACCAACTGACACATGTACACGTAGTTGTAACTAATTTCATGTATTTGTATCAACCCATGTTGGTCACACTTGATGCACACCACACAACGTCAGATTTAACTTTAACATATTCCAAGGGACTTAATTTTGGATTGAGTTTACTGACAAATGTCCAAACATAACACTTGACATTTTAAGTACAGCCTGTCTATAGTCCCTGTTCATAGTCTACAGAGGAACCTGTCATGAAACAAAACCTCTGTGTTAATCTTGTGGGCATTGTTCATGACTACTTTCATACACAATTAGTATAAAGAAGAATATGATCAGATAATAATCACACATTGCTATTGGTCAATGTATGATGCGTATGTTAATTCAATGAGCATATGCGAGGTCATCATGTGGCTTAGAACGTTTAACACGCAGTGAGGCTTAACCAGCCCTTTGCAACTGGGGGGGGCAGAAGGGGGTGCCGAGACTTTGCTGAGGGTGGGTCGAATTGTGGGTCCTTCTCCATAGACCACTGTACAAAATAAGTTCATATTTGGGGGCTGGCAGGGGCTCAGCTTCTGAACAGGGGGATCATTCCCCCTGGCCCATGCCACTGTTTCATGAACACATTGGTTGATATTCTTTTATGGTGTGTGCTTTTCAATTAGACCTGTGAATTGCAATGGATTTTTTGCCCAGGGAATTCTAACAATTGTTCAATTTTATTAAATAACATCGGTCTTGGACGCATGTGGTCGCTCCATCTCTGTTTGTAATGATAGACTTCACATGAAATTTGACTTTGGCATGTGACATTTGACCTTGGGCATGTGACTTTTGAACCTCATTAAAAAATTGAGGGAATCCATGTTGCACTCTATGACTCAGTTTGGTTCCAATTGAACTTCAAACTTTTCATTTAGGTCATTTTCATTTCAAGCTTATCTTAACAACTTGACCTCCATGACCTTTGACCTGGTATGTGACCTTGGACCTTGGTATTTGACCGTGACCTTGGTTATGTGACCTCTGACCTCAAGCAATGCGGGATTCCCATGTTGCATCTATCTGACTCATTTAGTTAAAATCCTCGAAGTATCGGATTTTACGGCAAATGGTACCCCTTTTCACAGCAACAACAGACACAACACAACAACTACAGTGGACAAATGATCCCTATGTGTCTTCCTGCTTAGGCAGGCGACACAAAAAGTGTGCGTAATAAAATTTTTAAATGAATGTCTCATATTTTTAGTTTTTCACTGGCAAAATCAGGGCACTAATCAGTTACTAATGAAAAGCCAATGGAATTGGACTGTTAGTTTCCGGTTGATTGTCGAAAAAAAGGAGTCACCTATTTCATTATTCATTATGTCAAAGAATTTCATATAACTTGGGTATAAGATGGGTCCTAACCCTAAATTCATATATCTAACAGCAGACTTTATAACAGTAGTACTTAAAGTATTTCCTTTAAAAAATCAACAATTTTTCAAGGTGAGTGTGTAACCTCGATCGGAGATCATTATCAGTAGCATTGGAGTGAAATCAAAATTTTCATTATTAACCACTAGTAAACCCCCCTCAAGCCACAAATATTTCCAATGACAGAAACGACAGCCTGGTATTTTGAGAACTGAAAGTTATGATCTTTATTTTAGTTACGCAAACTTGACCTTTTAACCAAATAATGAAATTTTTGACAAAATGAACATTTGGGGTGGCGGGTCTGGAAACAAATATCCATTCCATTGGGCCAATGGCACCGCCCTCTGGAGGCTTTGCGGCATTTTCGTAACAAACGACGGTGTAACTGATTTGATTTTTGCCAAGGCACTACCAAACTAAAATATTCAGCCCATTTAAACCTCTAACATGCACGAGCTAATTTTCATTGGTAAATTTTTGAGGACCTTTTTGTCCATTACAAAAGATGGAAGGCCATGGCACTTAGTAAAAACCCTCATTTTTACTCCTGAGACCCCAACTAAGTGCAAAGTTTAAGGTGTTCTACTGTTTTATGCAGGGTGTTTTTTAAAGTCTCCAGCATACAACCATGTTGAATTGTAGTGTGGATATGTGTGCGTGCAACATTTATTTTGTGCATTTTTTATTCTACATGCAAATGTCACAACGTAATTGAGCACTGAGTGTGCAGTGCGTCAGGCAATTGCATTAAAATGTCAATGCAGATAAATATTAAAGAATTTAAAAAAAATATTCTGTGTGCACGACAAGAATACAAGGTTCTATCCAGTAATACCAAAATTCCTTCTGTTTTGTGGCAGTGGGTGTGATAAGGCCAAGAATTGGTGCACATCCACCGTTACCCTACCAACAGCAAGAACTACCAATTGATTATAACCCATACTTTAATGCGCTTAGCTTCAGTTTTAACTTAATAAGCATATCAGAACTGATACACCGACGGCTTGGCTTTTTGCCTCTAATCGCCTTCAGGCAGAAAAGACCCTCATACCGTTTACACCGATTTTGTTATAACAGCTCGACCAGTCAGCTATTTTGCTTTTGATTGATTAATCTCCACTCTTATTGAGAACATGAGCAGCCAAGGTCATATAATAGCAGTGAGCAGACCGAAACCTGCAATATCGTTGACCTAATTTATAGCCGGAATACTTAGGAACTGTTAAGGGGAGCAATAGATTAGCAGCTAAAACAAAGGAATGTTAAATCTAGAACAGTCTGTGCCCGTGGGGAACAACTTACCGCCAAAGCCATTTAAACATAACACAGCCATAAATGGTAAATAGACAGGTAACGGACAACTAATGGATCGATTCTAAGGTCGCTCAATCACTCTCCTGTTATGAGAGGAAGCGTTCTCTGTGCAGCTTACAAAGCATCCCCTGATTTGGCAATTTTCGTTGTAAGGCTGAACAGTACAAGTAATGAAAGGTCGAGTTACTGCTGTCATGACAATTGGGTAAAAGTGTTACAAAGTTACAGATTTGTGTCCAGACACTATTAACGGCCGGAGTGGCAACACTTCTGTGCTCACTCATTTTTTTGTATTAGCATTGGGACAAGACTCCCCTATAATCATCAGATTACTCCCAGACTGTTGTGTCTCCAAATACAAACCCCATACGGAGTTAAGCAATTGCAAACGTAGGACTAATTTGTAGCTCTGCTGTGCATGTGCACTGAACCCGCATATCTCTACAGCTGTATGTATAAGGGGAAATTTCTGCGTAAATAGATTTCGCTATTTTCACCAACAAGTTGTTTTTGCCAAAGGCGCGAGATTGATTTCATGGTTTCGACATCACTGCAAAATAAAAAAAAAAATCAAATCTTGGAAAAGTTATTTTCGCGCGAGGTGGGAGAGGGTTGGGTTTTTATGTTCACTCGCGAATTCCGCGAAATAAAAACTTTGCGAAAATTTCCACTTCTCCAGAACTTCATACTGGGGTGGAACTTTTCTTTTCTTTCTGACCACTAACTGCATACAAATTACAGTACCAGAATAAAGGCATTTTTGTGATCATGGCCTCGTGCCCCCACTGAACCTAAGAAAGTGAGATGGTTGTTTTAACTAAAACCCGAGGGGGGGGGAAAGAACGCCCAAGGATGCATAGCAAGGTGCCGAGCCTGTAGCTGTACCTAACTATACATTTCATACGGAGGGATAAAAGTGTTTCAAAATATTAAAGCCAAAGACAGTTCATAAGCTTGCCGAAATTCCTTAAGTACTAACGCGTTGTGGCTAAAAGAGGGTTAAAGTCCATGTGTTAGGTGTTAATAGGAGTTAAATGTGAGCACATGACCCCCTGTTGAGGTGAAATTCCCAAAACGTGGGCCTGGTGGGGATTGACTCAAACACCCTCTGACTAAACCAGAGCTTAGCATTGCACTCGGCCTTGCTAATTGGGTCTCTGTGCTAGAATATCACAATATTGTACCGTTCGTCTGAAACAACAGAATTTTCAACACGAGGCCGATGGATACGGGGTGAAGCTTTGTTGTAATAACTCATAAGCAATACGTCCATTCCAAAATGAATTGGTTGGAGTTGGGGATTAATTCATGAGAATGTGAAAGACTTATTCAGAGTTTTCCTGTGAGTAAACAGAAAAGTTCTGAACCACAAAGGACCTTTGACCTTTGGGCCTACAGACCTTCTGTCACAACACCAGTTAGTTAGTATATTACTTTGGTGTCATCGAAGGTTCTGTCAGGGGTTCCTAAGGCGACAATAAAACCCGTTTTAACAACGGTCCTACTGAACCCTGATTTTTCAGTTTTGCGATTTTTTTTTGTTAGTTTTTTTCCAAAACGCAAGTAAATCAGCCGGTTTTTAGCCTTTCGCCCAAACCTATTACAAATTGCAATTTGTTAAAGAAATTTGTTTGTAAAAAAAAATTTCATGTTGTCTCTTGATTTTTAAATTTTGGGGATTATTTTAGGCCAATTTGGAGCTCCAGAAAAGAAAAAAAAATTTTAAAAGTCAAAAAACATTCCGCCGATCGACCGACCCCTGACTGAAAGGCCACTCTCGCCCTTAAAACCGGTTCTTTTGTGTCGCCTATTGGTTACATGGGGACAACACAGACAGCCAACACCCAGAGCAGAATTTGCTATGAACAAATCCCGCTTCTACTAACGCCAGGGGATAAAAAGAAAGATAAGTTCGCCTCTTCTTTTCCGCTCACATGGGGGGGGGGGGGGGGGGGGGGGGGGGGGTGAAAATATCATTTTTTGCAGTTTTTTTATGTTTCAGAATTTTTTTTAATGTATCAAAGGTAAAATTTTGCTGCAACATCAAAAAAAAGTGGGTCAAAAGTGTAATAAAGATCTCTGGCGGAACGCACTTGCTTTTTTTACTACAGGGAAAATAATTCATACGCTTGGGGACGATGAATCCGAGACCACCTTTTTTTGCCTAATTTTAGAAGGCTGTTCTTTTTTGTTTGTTTTTTACCTATTTAGGGATATGATGGTCTCTAACTATTAGGAATAGGGGGGGTCTTTAGAGCCTATCAGACCCACTTCCTAAACAGAAGCATTGGCAATGTGCAATCACCATGAGTTCACTGCACTACCATCACAGAGAAAAAATGCTCCCATGACCGTTGCATAGATACGTACTATTGCCATTGTTTGTATTAAACTTGTAAAATGAAGAAAGGTCATTATTTTGTGGATTGGGCCTTTCATTTTGACCCCCAATGATATTTATGAAGCTTGGCAGGATGAAGACGAGTAAAGTAACTCATCCTGAAGTACCCCCATCTATTATAAGGTGCCTCAAATTTAAACATGAACACTCTTTGATAATTCATTTGTCCTGTTCTCTTTCACGATCAAAGTCTGGATAAGTCATTTGGCTAAGTTTGTGGAGCTGTAGATTTCTATGTAAGAGTATCAATGAGGAGCCATTCGGGAAAACGTAGAACGAAAAAGCATAGGAATCAAAAGGCGAAAGAACGAAGGTAGAAGTAAGAAGCGGATGGGGAACAAGCCAGCATAACTTTCTGCTATTTGTTGCAAAGCGGGGAATAATTTTTTTCTCTTTTGGGGAATAATTTCAAGTTCTTTATTAAACTATACAGCGTTTCAGTTATTTGTATCCTGCCGGGTGGTTTTTGCGAATGCCACAAAGGTCAAAATGTTCCAGGTCGACATGGTTATCGACAATGGGACCTACAAAGGAACCAATGTCATGAATTGTCACATGGGAAAACAACAAGCAATAGGATAACCTAACCATTTTTGGGGCTATTACCCTCTAATGACCCTCTGATCCCTTTGGAACCCGCACGTGAGAGGGTACTGTTGGCACACGACCTAAGGACCATTACATGCATTACCAGGGAAATGTGTGTTGAAACATTAGGCAATTACATTTGGGGCTAACATTTGGGCAACATTTTTTATACAATGTGCAGACAGAGTGTCACAGAAAGCACGAAGCATTCTGTACATGTGGCAATCCCTACTTGTGCCCTCTGTGAGACACACAAAGAAAAAACATGAATAAAAAAATAAAAATCGTAAAAAGTAAAGAATAGGCACACTAAAAATATTTAATTTCACATACATCTTTGTTTTAAGGTCAAGTGTAAAAAATAGGAAGGGAAACTGCCTGGAACGGGGGAGAAGTTGGTTACTTGGACCGTGTTTGTAAAACAAAAAAAAAAAAAAAAGCCTTTACATGTCAACGAAGTTTTTTTGAGGCATTGCGCTGCGGCCGGTGTCACCGATATGCTGTCCCCTCAGTTCGAAACCGAGGCGGTCGATTGCCTCCTGCTTTCCCCTGAGGAGACGCCAACCATTGCTTCCTTGCCGGTGAACAACCCACACCATATCGGAAGTTTCCCGTTTGCCATGTTGTACCCACCATAACCCTACCTTCCCCAAAGTTCCCCAGGTTATTGCCCTCTACCGTTTACTGGACGGTGGGACCTTCCAATTTGGCAGATGTGTCGGTCAATTGTGACCAGAATAGCGCCGATTTCCGTCATTGCTCCTCATTGCCTTTGGTCGTCCGTTCGCCACCCCGAAGAACAGTGAAACCCAAGTTCTTTTGCCCGTGTGACGTCTTCTCCCCTCAGAGACCGTGGCTGCCTATTGCCGGGGAGACTTCCGCGGTATTGCCGCCATCGGTTCGCGGGGAGGGAAACGCTTGCGTGGTATAAGGCACATGACCTGCAGGAGACACTTTTGGGACTGCCTTCCATTTCTGTTCTGACATGTTATAACAGCGGGCAACCCCGAAATTAGTTAGTGTTTCATGTATTACTCTCAGCCTGTCTTCTCTCAAGTTTCGTGTGTACTCAGTGGATCCTTTGGGGGAGGGAGGACAAGCTCTGGCCAAAAATCATGGACACATTTCTAAGTGGGATTATTACGAAGCCATATTTATGACGATGTTGGGACGCCCACCCCTGTTATTAGTTAGTTCGTTAAACCAAGTGTTAAATCCCGGTTTTGCCCCGCTCACGGGCCGAGGTGGCCGGTTCACCTCGACACTCACCAATACTGGCTTGTGTGAGGATTGGGGGGAAAAGCAATTGCCCGGGATGCCTTCCCGGACGCCAATCCACGCTTCAGCAGTGCCTAGTAGCCGTGGGCAACTGCCCACCATGCAAGGCAGCAGGGGCGGAAATGGCCACCATTAGCTCTCAGGCTGATGCCCGTGGAGGCAGAACTTTTTTGTTCATTCTACCAGGGTCAACATCTACGCCTCCTCTCGATGTGCCTTAGAAACCTGAATGGGTGACGGTATAGCCACCGCCACCGGCCCTGGGACAGGGTATGGACGGGTTAATAGATACCAGTAGACAGGCCCTCCAAAGGAACCTGACCTATGTCACGCCTAAAACACTGCACTTGTATGACCATCTGACTTATACCTTAGTAAGCAAATGCCTGACAAACAAAATGGGGATAAATATCTGATGGGATGGAGCAAACTTTGCTGAAATGTCTCCACTCATCAAGCTCACGAAGTTTTTGGCCACCACAATGCTGCCAGGAGCAGGTCGCCCTCACTAACCTCTAGGAAGAACTATTCAGGTGGTCGTCCCTGCGCTTGTAAACAGGGGTCCAGTGGAAGATCATTGGACCCCTTAACCCCACCTTTGGTCTGAGAACAAGGGTCCAAACCAACCAGGCGGTCGCTCTCTCGAACCGCAAGTGTCGCCTGGGTTGCGCGATCCTTTGCTTGTGATGAAGTGGGGCAAATGATGATTAGAAAGCAACAAATCACTGGGAAAGTGTTCCAAAGTCCATGGGTCAAAGGTCACATTAGTCACCAATGTCACACGAGGTCCACCCCCACCCAACCTTCCCCCACACCCCAACCTTCCCCAACGCACCTCAACCTTCCCCAACGCACCCTTCCCCCAACGCAACCGGCCCCCACTCGACCGCTCCCCGACACACCCCCATCCCCCACAGCCTCCCCGACGCACCCTTGCCCCGATGCACCCCCCTTTCCCTTACACCCACCCGCTCCCTCCATCCCATCCTGACCACCACCCACACCGCACAAACCAGTTGTTATGGACCAAGGTGACATGAGGTCTCAAAGGTCAAATGAGGTCACATGAGGTCATTAAGGTCACATAGGGGTCCAAGGTAAATTCACCATGGGGTCACAAAGTCACAAAGGGTCCCATGGTGTCACAAAGGTAATATGGGGTCGCAAAGGTCCACAGTCCAAGTCACCACTGTCAATATGTCACCAAGGCACACAAGGCATCATGTCACATGATTCCATCAAATCACAAGAGTCCCCAAGTCACCAATCACAGGTCCTCAGGTCACATGAGTCCCCCGCCCCTTCGTCCGACCGCACACCCCACCCTTTCCCCATGCACCCTTCCCGATTCCATCCCTTCCCCGATGCCCACCCTACCCAAACCCACACCACCCCGACCCACCCATCTACCCACCCACCCCTCCCGTTCCCCCGACCCCTCCCGCGCACCCCCACCCCCTCCCCGACGCACCCCACCTACCACACTAACACCTCGCCACACAGTCAACCCCCACCGCTGCCCCCCCCTCGCCCCCAACCCCCAACCCTGCCACCTCCTCCACACCCCACCCTTTCTCCTCCCCAACATTCCACCCTCCATAGATGTCCACACAATGGATGGTATAGTAGTTTTTGGGGGCAGTAGCAAAGGATTTTGCTTCAGCTGTGTACCATGTTAGCGATTCAGCAATTATGCAGTTTAATTAGCTCATGCCTACCGGAGACCTAAGCCGGCTTTATCAGGAACTTTCAAATAGCAAGAAGATGCCACCGTAATGGGTTTTCCGTGCAGTTAAGGATTTTCATTCCGATGGAACCTTTTCAAAATATAGCGATTACGATTTGTGCATTTGTTAGTAGCTCATTTGCATATGTCAGTTGTTCCGAAATGGCCCAACATCTACTCTTCTGAACGTTTAACAACGACAACCAACCCGCTGCCGCCCGGCACCGTACTCATTCTACCCCTCGGACGCCAGATACGGGCCCCAGCCTTGCGGGTAAGGATTAGCATTTTGAACGGCCAATATAAGCTAATTAATATTCATGATATGCAAATAATCGGCCAAAGCACACATAATATTCGGCCCCCTCACTCCTATCACCCTACCAAGTGTTAAGTAAAGCGGGAGTGAGTTTACCAGCAGAGCATTTCAAAAAGGTTACCGGAATGTCGTAAAAAGATGCAAATAGCTATTAAATTCCTGAATATTGCAAATCATGCCCCAAGGCGAACACATAATTTTGCGGCACCTCACTCTACTATCATCCTATCAAGGTAGTAAGCGGGGATAGCGTTTAGCTGGCAGAGCATTTTGTAAAAGGTTTCACCGAGTCATACGGACATACATACCGACATACGGACACACAAAATTGGACTAGTAGTGCCTCCAGACATCGTTCAGGCGACACAAAAACGGGTCAAGTGTTTATTAAGCGGTAAAAAAGTGTTCTCTAACCATGGCATAGTCTATTCCATAACTCCACATCTTTATCAGAAGTAATTCATTCCATTAATGAAATGGTCATGCACTAAAGAAAGACACTGTCAGTGAATTGGCTAATCAGCAAATCGAAAAAATCTCAAATCAATTTTTACATGTAGAGCAGCAGTATCTAACATACCCTGCAATGATAGACCCCGAAGCAAACCTCAGAAGACAGAATCGGAGATTTTAGTTCTTACTGTCCTTCGGACACGTACTACAACACTAATTGAATGGGATCGAGCGATGGAACACGCCGTTTCTTCCTTTCTGTCATTCTACAAGCGGAAAGGTAAACTGATGAGATGCTACAGACTATTCTTCCTTTGAGCTATGCCTGCACAGTGCAAATATTTTGCAAATCACTATAGGGTCCTTTAAGTTTAAGTTCACCTCAAGCCACAAAGGCCCTATCTCGACTTGCCACTCAAGCTGCTCAAACATTGGATAAAAACAAAAATCAAAGAACTCAAGGCAAAACAGAAACATGCATTGAAGCAAGAAGCGGGCCAACAGAAGAACAACTTTGTATCCCATACAAGCTTCCTAAATAATAATGACCTTACGAGGCATTTTTTTTTGATGTTTATCCTTTGCCCCTTTCTGCATTTCTCTCTCACCTTTTTGCATCCAAGTTCACACATTGTTTGAGGTCAACATCCAGCAAAGGGCTTCACACAGGCCGCCATGTACTACACTTTCCTAAGCCTACCTTAGAAATACTCAGAATCTTCTCTTTCTGGCAATCTGCGGCAGCAGCCTAAATAGTTGGAGAGTGCATCCTGAAAGCCTGTAGAACCTAGATGGAGTGGGAGGGGCAACCAGTATGTGGCCAAGGGGCCCGTTGATTACTGTGTCCAGCTGCTTTGTGTGAGGGCTGTTGCATCATGCTGCGACCATTCTGGGCATCCTCGAGCCACGCTGTACAACAGGGCCAAGGCGGTGTACGTAGAGTGTTGGGCTGCAACCCAGGAGGATCCACAAGTCAGAGGAGGTTTATTTCCTCTCAGATAATGTACCTTGACGCATACTCCTTGGGGATGCCAGGTATGCCATTCAGTCAAGCTTCACTCACTCATAGTTGGTGTATGATTATAGGCAGAGGGCGCTTCCATGAGGTTGATTTGAAACTGATGATTACCCTGGTGTTGAATTGAAGGCGTACGGTGGTCTTGGCTTCGCTCAGCATCAGTCTCCAGGTCTTGAGATATTTGCAAGTGGGTCATATCTGCAGTAAGTGTTCTGTACGGTCTACTTCTGTCCAGCGCTGTCCGAGTGGAGAAGCGCAAGATCGTCGACGTAGACATATGGCTAATGTTGCTGAAGGTAAATCGCTGATACAAGTTAAACAGCATGGGAGGCCAGTATATCTTGGGGTACGTACCATGCCTCAGACACGCACACACTACTCTGCCCATGATGACATGTATGAGGTGACGATCCGATGGTCCGGACTTGAGTGTCATCAGGCCCCACCTGGTGTCGTATTCTGCTACATCCACCAATACGCCTGCCTTACACCTTTTGAGTTGTACAATGCTGGTGGCCGTGCTCGGCCACGGCAAAATCTGCGTGTCGGCGGCAACGGGTTTCGACAACGGGCTCCACCGGACAGATCTCCCCAAGGAGTTTTGTGGAACACCTGGGCGGTAGTATTTTCAGGGTTGTCGACAGGCTGTTTGGTTTGGGGAATGCGATGAATAGTACCCTCCTCCGATCTTGGTACGGACTGGTGGTAAGGCACATGTGGAGAACTCCTGAGCCATTCAAGACAGTCGTGCCACATTGCATCAGAACTCGCTGGTATACTAACAGGCCTATGGGCCTTTCCACTCCTTTAGTTGGCTGATAGCAAGGGAATCTCAGCCCGGAGAAGGGGGTTGCAGTGACCTGCGCAACCATGGGCTCGACGAGTTTGGTGATCTCCTTTTTACAGCGGTGTGGCTATCAATGTGCTTGAAACGACCATTCGCAAGGAGTTGCTCAGCATTTGTCTTGGCAGTCACTGGACATGCGAGGGTGTTTGGGAATTTCTGCCGGTGCGGCGGTTTGATAGTCTTCCGGTCTTCCTGCTGGAGTGAGCGAAGTCGATTCCGCGACAGTCCCGCTCCAAAACACGCTCACGGCCGTTTCCTGTCCAAGCATGTTGCCAGAGCTGACTCCTTGGGATGAACGGCTCTGTCTCCCGGGTTCAGATTCAGATATCATTGGGAAAGAAATGATTTTCACTTGAGCAATTATTCGAAATCCCACTAATCAACAGAAAAACGATTCGGTTACTACAAGTACAAGTTACAGTTTTTGAAAAGTTGAAAGGAAATTCAAAAATTTCGCATCAACACCCCTTTAATGTCCATTGGCCATTTTGGACTCCCAAGCATGGCATACTCCCTTAGTAGGTCATGAACGGTTTCAGAAATGCCATGGCCTGGGCCAGTGCTTACGTTTGCAGATGGGTTAAACAGCTTTATTTGATAGTGAATGTATGGCCGTAAATGATTTTTTTTTTCTTGCCTACCCATTGCAATCGGCAAACCTCAAAAGGGCAGTTTTAGAAGGATACTGGTGGTGGATATCGGCAGGGGAGGCAAGAATCAGCTGAGATCAAAACTTCGCTTTAAAATATTTAAGTTGGTGAATCGCACACAAGTTTTTAATCCCGAGTAAGTGGTAAATGGGGAGGTTTTCATTTCCCACATGCTGACATAGTATCAGACGGGGGTTGTCCCGGCATCCAGTTTGAAAGTGGTGGACCCCCAAACCCCTGTGGAAATTCAGTTGGGTCCGTATTGGCTCATTTTACAAAATCGCGTCCTGGACTGAGAATCGCTCAACTGACACAACAACCATCAATGTTGTCTTCAGCTTTGCTCAGGACAAACCCGCAGACACACAAGACAGAATGGGGATTGGCACAGCATCATGTTTGTTTGACATCTTTCCTGTTTACTTCATTTGACAGGAGTAGCACTACTAGTACTTGAATACCAGACTGTATAAATTTACTGACCCTGTATAAGTGGCAATTGTGTGTGCACTGCTTGCACGCGCAAACATAAACACATGATGACCTCCCATTCAATATTTATCCCAAGAATGGCAAGATTGATTGGGGTGAGAAACTACTCCTGGACAATCTTCCTTTGTTCTCATGTCAACAGTAACACAGAACGTCTAATTTTGGGGGCACAAGTTCCATGTCTCTTGATGGCGTGTGAAGGAGCATTGAAAATGTTCTCAGCCGTGGCGTGGCCAGTGGGCAAAGGGTCAGAGTGCCCCTCTTAAACAATGTGGATTGGAATACGGGAAATAAAACTGATTTTATGTGACATCGCCCCTTGTTCGGATTCTTTTGCCCCCCCCCCCCCCCCCCCCCCCCCCCCGCCCATTGCCCTCTTTGCCCGCCCACCCCACATACCCCCTTGGCCACCAGACGGCGAAACCTGGAATTTTTGCTTGTGCTCGGGACTTGTTTTGCAACCTACCGGAAATTTGCCCCCTCAGAACCACCGGGCTGGCTACGCGCCTGGTTCTAAGATGCTGATTGGATTATGTGTATCATGTCTAGTGATTCTATCGAAGTCGGGCTCATATTTATTGTATGTAGAATACGAGGCATGGTAACAATGGGCATCTGTTGGCTACACTGCTAATGGGAGATGTATACAGTGGTTTTCAATACCCTTTCCTTCTGTGTTAGTGTTTATATCCACTCAACCCAGATTCGATCGGTGTCACGCAACCCCTGCACTATAATGGTTATTATTGGTATTGTTAATGGAACCTAACTTTGGAACAAGCAAGTAACTGTTTAACTGTTAATTATACCCGTCACAGGTGTTTCCCTCTAAAATTGCCGAGAGCCAATGAATGGAATTCAACACACATAATGAGGAGTGGCCCGGGAAATCTCGTAAGAACTTCCAGTACTGAATCCTAAGGGTCGACTTATCTGAACCTGTTGTTTATCATTGCACGCCTGAACGCTCCTTACATACATGTCTCTCTAGCGGGGCACTAAGATAGACATCAGAAGGCCTCGTTCCAATACAACACCAAGCAAGTTATCAAAAGTCCATGGGCGATAAATCCACATATCCTTCTCTTCTCTTCCATATGCTGTAGTTTCAGGCTTGAAAAACACCACCAATTCTATTTTGGACATTAATTTTGGGAACAAGACAAATCACATTTTGCGTCGAGTTCAAACCATGACAGTGTGGGGTTTAAATGTCAACCCTACCCTGTCAACCAGGGTCACACATGTGACAAACGTACGAGTATGTTATGGGATATTGTTTGGAGTGGTTTCGACGCGACTCAAACTGTTCAGCGCGGGTTGGCCATGATATTGTGAACACACGGTAGTACATATCACGGCCAGTTTTTTAAATGAAGAGATACATCAAGATTTTTTCTGCGATGTTGGACCAGAGAAGTATTCCCTGATTATCTTTTCGAGGGACAAAGAGGTAGAATTGTTTTTTCAAACTTAGGGGCTATTTGTGCAGCCATGGCCCTGGAAAAGTGGAAATTTGGAATGACTTCCCGGGCAATATTGATATTTGGAGGGAATTTTTGCTTTAAAT
The DNA here is from genome assembly GCA_023653785.1 of Ophioderma brevispina. Classification (NCBI taxonomy): domain Eukaryota; kingdom Metazoa; phylum Echinodermata; class Ophiuroidea; order Amphilepidida; family Ophiodermatidae; genus Ophioderma; species Ophioderma brevispina. Next base: position 79,299 of record JAMKCH010003704.1, read on the forward strand.
AAAGAAACACATAGAATTGAGGAAATTTTTTGCAATCGTGGAAGGATTGGCATTGTATTCCCCGGATTTGCATTTTTTTCCAGTCCTGTTGCAGCCTCCATTTACATAGGTCTGTGTCATATGTGGAAACTATTTTGGAGATGTTACAAATCGGCAACGAACTTTTTTGAGTTTAGCAAGTGCTACAATATATAATGTCCAATTTCATAAATGTGGGCTTATTTTAAAGCCTATTTTCATTCTCTTTTCACAAAATGCGTTCTTTATTCACATACGTGTTATCTTGTCGTTTTAATTAACAAAATGAAACGAAGCTCAACTGTTGAGGAGCCGCGGTGCAGGAGCCGCGGTGCAGCCTCCGGTGTTGTAATCTATGGGAAATTTGGGTTTTTTGCATGTTACTATGGGGCAAATGTTGTAAAGGCAAACAACTAGTTATATGGCGATTTTTTGTTCTCTGCACAGGGGCCTACATATTATTATAAAATCCAAGTACTTAATCAATTGCAACCCTTATTTAAGATGAATTACTGTGATTTAATGATATTAACAGCGCCCGCCCGTATGCAAATCGGTTCAACTACACACAAAAGCATGACCCCTACCTAACATGCTTTAATTCATCACATAGTTAAATTAATGCCAACTACGTATTCCTTTCCACTATTTAATAATCCGCCACTATTATGACCAATTAACTAATTATGTCAAGTACTCAATTCATCATTTGATAGGCCTATTCGCATGAGAAGACATGTGTAGTATTTCATATTAAAATTAAAAAATACACACAGATCAGGATTGCTGGTGTAAGAAAGACATGAGTACTGGTTCCAATAGCCAGTGTATTAATAGACAATGTTGGAGTGAATGTTGTCAAGCCTTCAAAGGCCAATCTCTATAACCCTTGATCATATTACATAATTTTGTTAAGAAGCATAAGGCAGGTATCATATTAATTTTGAACACCACCCTGTATACATGTGTTCCACTTTGAAATGGTGTATATGGTCAGCGTAGTACATGTTAATACTTAATACATTAACTGATTAAAATTCTTACAATAAAGGACCTCACCCACAAAAGTATAATTATAAGGTACAAAAGCCTACATTATGTACTACGTAAAATAGCGCATCATTACAAGTGATATCACATTCATACACCCGGACAAAAAATACTTTGTTACTTGTCCGATCTTGTTATGATTCGTTTCTGAAGATTTCAGAAAGGTACCAAGGCTTATTAGTTGTATAGGATCATTTGTACTTCTTAATAAAGGATGTATTTATGCCAAAAATGTCCATTTTTTTAATTTTTTTAATTTTTTTAATTTTTTTATTTTTACCAAATTTGATATGGTTTGAAAGCCTATAGTTCTGCCAACTTAATAATTATCTTGCAGGTAATACTTGTCTTCAAGATTTTTAATCAAGGTAAATATCAAGTGAAAAAATGGTTTTTTTTGGTTTTGCACCCTAATATGTTTTCTCGCACACCCCGGATCAATGTCACATTGCCAATATAGAGTCCTTGCAGCCTTCAGCTTTCAGAAAATGTATGGTTTTTATATGTGTTGTACACTTTAATGCTAGTATTCAAATATAGAAACTGAGGAATTTACTTGATGTTCCATGATGTTGTTTGTACGCTAGGGTGTCACTATACGGACACATGACAATAACACAGTTGTGTTTGCATATGTCATATCCATTGCCAGGTAGCTAGATCTATCTATCGTATTGAATTTGAAAAGGAAATCTAAATTACAACTGGAATTGAGAGAAAATTAAACTTTATCAAATGCAATTATAACAGGGTAGGCTTATTGTTAGTAGAAGGCATAGTACCCAAACTTGATGCCCAGAGTATTTTGTAACTTGGGAATTGATCATAATTTATCAATTGCAATGCCACTGTAGTGTGAAAAAAAACCCTAAAAAATAGTAGCGTTACATGTAACGAACACATGCGATTACACACAAACTGAGGGAATGGGGC